>CAODLS010479637.1:0-21037 GCA_948243855.1 Flueggea neowawraea | reverse complement strand
CTCACCCATTTTGTTCAAGGGTATAGCTCACAGTAAACTGATGCTCAATGCCATATCATCACAAAATTTATCAAATTTGTCAGTTGTATACTTAGTACCTCAATCAGACTTGATGGTTTTGATTTTGCAGCCACTTTGATTTTGCAGCCACTTTGATTCTCAGTTGCTCTCCAGCTCTTGTTAGATGGGAATGACAACTTATGTTGCTTCCCCATTTGACAAGATTCACATACTTCATCACATGCGTGGATAGAAGGCATGTCCCCCACTAATGCTTCTTTTTGCAGAAACTTCAATGAAGCCATGTTGAAGTGCCTGTAACGTTTACGCCATAGCCAAGAATCATCAACACAAGATTTATAAGCAATTTCTACAAATTTCCAATTTAAAGGAAAGCTCCTACTTTCCATGTTAATTTTTATAATCTCTACACCAGCTGAATCATAAATTGTGCAAGCTTTATTTTTAAAAGAAAGAAAATAGCCCTTCTCCAATATTTGTCCAACACTCAACAAGTTCTGATTAATTTTAGGCACGGAAAGAACATCTAGAATGAATGCCGTACCTTTTTCAGTCTCGACGGCAACAACTCCTTTGCCTTGTGCTTTTACAAATTCTCCATCCCCAACTTTAACTCTGGTTCTAAATGTAGTATTCAACTCTCTGAAGTTTTTTGAATCATCTGTCATATGACTTGTACAGCCACTGTCAATGAGCCAAACTCCGTTGCTGCTAGAATTTGTCGAACAAGATGCTAAACAAGATGATCTTCGTGGTGATGGTAATCTTCCATGACTCCGGCTTGCTGAATTTTTTGTTGACTGAAGAGGCCTTGCTCTGTTCGACAAAATCTATCAATATGGCCCATCCTCTTGCAAAGACGACATTGTTTCTTTTTCCAGAAATCTTTCTCAAGATGGTTTGTCTTTTTACAAATACCACAAGGAGGAAAGGACCCTTTTTGTTCTAATTTGGAAACTTCATTTGCAGACTTGGAGCTTTTCTCTTTATTGATATCATCCCTTTTGTTGATGTTTGAAGATGATGGCTTCTATTTGTGTCTTGCTTAGAAAGCTTCTTCACCTGTAGCTTCTGACCTCTTCATGATCCTCTGTTCATGTGCTTGTAATGAGCCAACAAGCTCGTTTAATGATAGGGTATTTAAATCTCTCGACTCTTAAATGGCTGCTACTTTAGAATCAAATTTGTTTGGCAAACTTAGCAACACTTTCTCAATAATTCTTTGATTCGAAATTGTTTCACAAGCAATTTTAGTTGATTGACAATTTCTGTAATTCTTGAAACAAAGTATTTGACTAATTCTCCTTCTCAATGTTTCTTTACCAAGCTTCAATTGTGCTGACCACCACCTTTAGCTTGTGAGGACGGAACGGCAGATAATTCAAATATTGTTGTCACATGTGCATTTAGAGATTAGTTATGATCTGTACTTATCTCATTCTATGGCTCATGTATATATGTAAAGCCGTATGCCATCGATAGACTAATCTATCTGCAGCCTCACACATCTTTCCATTATTTAGAGTCCAAGCAACCCATTGGATTCTTTGTTACTTCAAGCGTTCACCTGGACAAGGGATCTTATGCCGTCGCAATTCTATATTACTTTAAAAATGTCTTACCCTCATTCTCACTTTTATAATTTTATGATTATCTAGTATCCTAATATTTTTTCACATAAGTCTGATTCGGATTTGTTTGAATGCCAATTGTTTTTTTAACTGAGTTTTTAAACTTCCCTTAAACTTGTTTGCTATTTCATTTATATTGCGATTTATTAGTGGCATATTGATTTCTGCAAATTTTCAAAAAGTATTTCATAAGAGAGTAAAATTAAGGAGAGGAAAAAAAATGATGAACGAGTATTTAAATTGACCAATCAAAAGCACTGAAGCAAGTATATACATATACACACAGGACGTTGGAGTTTTTCCCTTTGTTCATCCCCACATCACCTTATATATTTGCATTTACAATTGAGAGAGGTTTCGGAAATATAAGACCTCTCGACCCTTTAACATTAGAAAGGTGACAATCTTAACTCGGCCAATATCACTTGGTAAATTTGATAAAGAAAAACTCGGTTAAGGAGCATCCATACATGTTTAAAGAGACTCAAACAGAAGCTTATTTAGCTATTACGCAATCTTTAGTTGTAACTAACAATAACGACCTTATCCCATATCTCTTAGCCACGTGTTGAAGCTATTAGCTTGATTGAGTGGTCTGCTTTGTCTCTTAATACCATTTTGGTAAAATAATTAATTAGTAATGGATATCTCTCGCAACTTTGATCCCCTAATCTTGATAGTGGTTTGATTTCAATAATATTTTTCAACCTTCACAAAGGAGCCTACGGGGGAAGTTGGAATTCTGTCATGGTATTTGGAAGACAATTTGGTCCCATTTGAGCGATTTGTGAGAGTATTGGGATGGTTTGGGTTTGAGAAAAAATGGAGCAGCAGGACACTTGCTCGTCATATTCGTCTACGCAAGGTTGAACTTGGTCGAAATTGATGTAAGGTTCCAATAATCTCGGCAGCGATGAAGAGCTCGTGTCGTCGTAACAGCTTTCCGAGGTGGTATTGGTCCCAACTCTGCTTTTGTTGAACACTCGACATAAGACCCAATCATCCTGCATGCATCAATAAAACAATGAAAAATTACTTATGAGGGAGAAAAGAATAGCTACAAGGATATATTGGTGACCTAGTTAATCAACTCTGGACATTCCAAACTATTTTTTTCCCCTTCTCCAAGCAACAACTAGAATATTGTCCAAATTACTATTATGCGCAATAGCTATTAACGCTTAATTAGGAATGATAATCAAATTAAGTGCTTAATTAGAATATTTGGTAAATTGAGTAAATTGTAAAGTAAGTAAATAACTAATATCTTAATTTAATGGCGAAGCCAAAATTTAGTTAAAGTGGGGTTGACTTTATAATGAAGAATCGAAGTATGAAACAGAAAAGTAAAATTAACGAGAATATCTCTAACAATTCGTAGATAACTGGTGGAGTCGGCCTGACCGAGCCATCTAACTCCGCCATTTGATAGTGTCTTTTTATTATTAATCGCGATAAGGAAGTTATAGCGGCAACAGGGAAGATGACAAACTCACCTTGAGTGATGAAATTTTGGGAGGACCAAGAGGACCTTCAAGCCGAAACTCATGCAAGACCCAATCGGTCTTTCTTCCTTTGGGTGCCCTTCCTTGATAGAACACCAAGGTCTTTCTCATACCAACAAGGGTGCCCTTCCGAAGGACGGGACGGTCTTTACCCGTTGCCTTCCAATAACCTGACGCTGTTGCTCTGTTTGTTCTCACCCCAGTCGCATATTTACGATCACGCTGCATGTAGAAGTACCATTCCTTTCCTCCCACACATGCCGTTTCTGTGACACGCACCCATATGTGTAGCTAATTAATTACTCATCTATGTTTCATAGTATAGTAATATTCTACCTGGCATGGCTATTTTATTCCATGCTTTCTGTTATGAACCAAAGGTGATTTAAGAGTGGCAACTAAAATTATTGCAGTTCATAGAACATGAAAATATTTATTTAATGATACGAGAAGTATCTATTCAATAAATATTCTTTGTTTATAAGTTACATGATTTTATTAAGCATGATGCAAAAAAACTCCATCGCTAGAGGTGTTTTCTTCGTATTAGAAGCTACGTCACTATACAATAGGTATACTCTTTGTTGCCTAGTTAGTTATACCGCAAAAGTAAAGAGTAGATAGGTTCGGCCCAAGTCGTAGGTAAAGAGTAGATAGGCCCGGCCCAAGGCGTAGGCCGGTGAGAATTACGCCTAGGACCTCCAAAAAAGATGTACCTCTTACTAACATTAATTATGTGCCTCCTTTTTTTAATACAACTATTTCAAAAAGGACCTATTGTTAGTAAGAAAAAATGAAAAAAAATGTACTTTAAAATTTTATACTAATATTCAAAAATGGATCATTATTAATAGGAGAAATAAAGAAGAAATAAAAAAAGAGGTCCAATGTTAAAAAATCCTAAAAAAATATGATGCAAACACATATAAATTTTTGAAACTTGAATAACAGCCACACAATTTTCTCTGTTATGAATAAATTATACAATATTATTAGTTATTTTTGCTACTCGAGCCTCCACAGAAAGAAGTTTTCCAAAATTGAAATTAATTAAATTTTATCTACGTCCAACAATATCACAAAAAAGGCTAAGTAATTTTACTATCTTATCAATAAAAAAAGATTTCCCATTTAAACTTGGATATAAAAATTTAATTATCAATTTTGCCTCTCAAAAAGCAAGAACATAAAATTTAAATAATATATATATACAATTAATAAAAGACCCCTAAAATTATTTTGGGTAGATCTCAAAGTTCTTAAGATGGTCCTGAGAGTAGGTCAACCGAAACGTAGCTATTTCATTCATCAACAAGAGTTGTAGAGCACTAATTAGATTTCCTGCGTCACTACCCCGTTAGTTATTTGTGACGCTCATATAAAGCCTAATTTAGCTGACTTTAATATATATTATATATACATTGAAAACTATATAAGTGGTTTAGAGATTAGTTTCCATTAATTTACATAAAGAATTATTGAAGGTATATGCATGGGGTGACCATGCGAATTGACAAAACAACTCATGATGACGGGCTCTCGTGTTTTAAAAAAATACAAGTGTTATTATTAATCAACCAATCCACACAGAGATTAATTAAGTAAACTAAAAATCTTCACCACTCGAGATGTTTTTCACAATTAAAACTATGACGTCAACGATAAAATCAGCTAATTATATTTACTTTTTTCTCCATTAATGATAAAGAAAAAAAGTGGCATACAACAAATTATAACATTTAATTATTTTGAATATAATAAGCTAATTTGGAGTGTGATACTTGCCTTGGATTTGGTAGAATGTAAGATCGACAATGAAGAACATTTCAATATCTCAAAAGTGTCTGCCATACAATACAAGCGTTTGGTCACCGTATAGTATTGTGACTTGTGACTTTTAATTTATTATTTCAACCACACTATTACGTAATTTTGACTGGTCATACAAAGCCAAGAATGTCAATTTTTCAAAAAGGTTCAAATTCTTTTGGTAATTATTGGGGATTGTGATAATTATGAGAGTTTATGGTTGCATTGTGACAGGTTCTCAAAGCAATGAGTCGAATTTTCCAACTATAAATCGATGGATAAAACAAAACATATGCCGTTTTCTCAAACCTTGCTCTAAAATAAATCATGGAATCCCTTATCCAGAAAAAGAAAAACAAAAAAAAAAGCTTGTAAACTATTGTAATAACGTCATTTAGAAATCAATTCTACCACAAATGCAGACTCTCACTAAGTGCCCAAGATTCAACTAAAACTGAAACTAACACCCTTTTTTAGTCGAATAATCCTTCACTTTTTAATGTTAGTAATGATTTAAGTACCATTAAACTACAAACCTATTAGTTAATACGATAACACAAAATTAAATGTCTAGAGGATGACAAAACCGAGGGACGCGAGCCAAATCAAATATAACAATAACCACGACAACAATGATTTAAATTAACACGTAGATTTACCTGGAATGTCCCAAGGTTCGCACTTGTTGAGATCAACTTCCATGAGAAGATGAGAATCGCTTTGAGTTACCTTCTTCATCAAGTAATCAAACACGAGCTCTTCGTCTCTCGGGTGGAATCTAAATCCTGGTGGCAATTGTGCCTCCACCACACTTATGTTGCTCATTTTCTTTTACTTTCTGATCAGAGAGAAAAAGAGAGAAGAGGTCAGTTTTAATCAGAATCTAAACCTAACGAGCAGATGGAGGAGTTGATTATGTATATGGCAAAACTAACGTACCACGACGTCAACTAGCCATTCGTGTAAAGGGCAGAGTAAGACTTTTGCAGGCGTAGCTCCATCAATTATTGCCAATCTGCTTACGTATCCAATTAAAATGTGGGTCTTCTCTTGAATAATTATACACTAGCCAATAAATTCTTTTCACGTATCTAACGGCAATTGGGTTTTAGAAGAAAATTATGTCAGTTTTTCAAATAAGTATTGATTTTCCGAAAAAAAAAAAGGATAATTGATTATGTGGTTGCTAATGTTTGATTAAATTAGCAAGTTTATCTTTTTAAGCTTCTTAATTAGGAACATGAATTTTGGCTAAATTCACGTTTGTTTCACATTTTTAAAATTTAGTTAAAGCAATAACATTTTTTTTTTTCAGCATTAAGTTTTTGGTTAATTTGCTAACGAGGTGTGGACGTGGATGGTGAGTGAGACTCACTTGCTAATGTGACAAGCCTAAAGAAAAAAAAAAGTTTGAAAATGACATTATTTGAAAGAAAATGTGAATTAAAATGAGGTTATCTTATATTTTAAGAGAGCAAACTATATTTATGACAACTAGGACTAATTACATAAATACATCCCAAAAGATCGAAATTACAAATTTCAACTCTAGCAAATAGGACCTTCAAAAATTCGAAATTATACAAACACAACATGCTTTGTTCATTTTGTTTTAGTCTATTTTTATTTGGAATTTTTTTTAAACTACTGACTGATTAATGATCAAAGTTATGTTTTAGTTTTTATTTGGTCGTTACTTGGTTTTTCTTTGGCATTAGTCTCTCTTTTTTGACTTTGTGTGCATACAATGTTTCCTTTGCTTTTTAAGAGTTTATTCTTTTGGTTGTCTTTTTCTTTTTTTTTTTCTCAAACTGCAGATTGATTAATCATTAAGTTTTTATTTGTTCTTTTAGTTGTTCTTTGGGTTTTATTTTAGATGAGTCTTTCTCTTTTGATTTTCTTGTGTACGAGGTTTCTTTTGTTTTTTTAAGTGTTTTTTGAATTGTGAAATCTCCATTATTTGGTTTCTTTCAAATAGGCTTTTATTTATTTTTATTTATCTTGTTTTGGGTTTTAATTTGCTTTTAAAGATGAACATTATAAACTCATTAAAAAACAAGATGAAAAGCAACCAGAAACAATTACAATAAAAAAAAAAAACAACTATGACCCAAAATAGATAGACAGTAAAAAAAGCCAAACAAAAACCTAAAAATAAACAAAAAATAAAAACAAAAAGGACAAAATATAATTAAGAATAGCTAAATAAAATTTTCAAAAATAAAAAAAAAAAACCAACTACGAAAGGACCAAAATATAGATACGAATAGCTAAAAAATTCTAAAATAGAAAATTAAAAAAAAAAGGATTAAATCAAAAATTCGTGTTAAAAAAGTCTAAAAAAAGAGATACTTATCAAAAGAAGAAAGAAAAAAATTTCAAAAAAGGAAAAAAAAAAAGAAAAAAGAAAATGTATACAATTAAGTGAGGGTTGTATAGAAAACGAGAGCCCGCACAGGACGTGCGGAGCAAAGAATATCTCACTATCATATTTTACACATTATAAACATTCAGAGTGCAAAAGGCTTTGTACTTCTATGAATCAAATAAAACCTCTATCGAGTAACGCCGATATTTCACATTTCTGTTGTTCAGTTTATAAGTATCTTTTTACCAGAAGTCTTCTTGAAAATTTGTTGCCTTTCCTAATGCAATCATGGAATGAAAATTAAATCCATTGATTGGGCCACCATTTAAAATGAAGAACGGTAAACAAATGATTATCACACAAGACCATCATTTCGACAAAAGAAAAAGACCATCATGCCTCTTATTTTTGTCTTATTCTAACTTATGAATTGATAGAATACTTTTCAACTAAAATTTATATATATATAATAATTAGGACATTCTCAACAAACTCCTCACATTTTTTTTTTTAAAATATAATATTTTATTATATTATTTATTTCAAATTTAAATTTGATTTAATTTTACTATAATCTAACTCACTTTTTTAATATTTTATTAATAAATTAACTAATAATTTTAAGAAATTATTATTTATTTTTTAATACTATTTATCTACTTCATCAAAAAAATATTCAATTTTTAATATTTTCTTTCTCTAATACACAAATTAAAAAAAAAACTAATATACAAATAAGAATTAAATAATATATTTTGGCACCTCAAAATAGAAACACTGTTGGAGATGCCTTTAGAAAGTTTTCTCCGGTTTTTGAAAAATCTCACTTTAGTTTTACGATAAGTGGCATTTTGACAAATATATATATATATATGACGTTTTAACTGATTGACATATGGTTTTAACTGATTGTTGTTTTGTAATTATATGTATATCAATTTTGTCAAAATATTAGTCTTTTTGAAAAGGGAGAATCAGATATAGAAATTAATGATAATTTAATAATTTCAATCAAATTAAGATAATATTAGTTATATTGACCTAATTCAATGCATGTATATACATTTGCTTGATTAATATTATAATATATGAATTAAAATATTTTATTTTAATGAATCTATATATATCTCTAGGAAAAAAATATAACATATTTAATTCATGAAAGAATTATGAATAAAATTATAAAATTTTTATAATAATTTTAAATATTTAATATTTATAATTTTTCTCCTAATTTGCTAATATTTTGATTTTTATTATTGAAGTACTAATTTTAAAAATAATTTTTCTAAAAATATATATTATTTATTAATTTTTAAAAAATTATAATTTACTGTACACAACATGAATATTGCGTTAGTTTTCAATTAAATACATAATATCTATGCACACTACATCAATAAAACAAGAGAGAAAAAATAATATTCGCAATATTAAAATGAAGAATCAAATAAAGTATGGAGTAATTTTTAGAATAGTACCCGTCTTTATTTGATATATGATGAAAGATGAATGGAAAAGAGTGGTATATGATGAAAAATGAATGGAGAAGAGTGGAAGGAGATGTAAAGAACCAAGATCAAAAACCATGATAAAAGAAGTGAACAAGCAAAAGTCAGTATTTTTATGTTGGTTTTTCTGTAATTTTAAAAGGTCCTTTAGGATATTTTTGCCTGAAGAAATATAAAGAACTGTGGTGCCTGATTTCAATTTTTCTCCAGTGGGAAAATGCAGCAATCTCCTGCTTATCTAAAATGGATGTTTGTGATGGTATTATGTCATTCTATCACAGTTTTTTAGGTAATACTAAACATTTAAAAACTGTGATAGATAATAAAACACAATTTTGTCATCTCAACAGAGTTTTAATCGCAATACCAAACAAATCTTAAAATATCATTATTGTTAGCGTCAAGTTTGAATAGTTCAGATGCAATTTCTTTTGTTTCTAGAAATATTTTGGATATAACTTACTGGTCAGCCTGTAAATATTGCCAATATCGACTTATAACCATTAAAAGGATTCAAAGACAAGCTAAGAACAAGCAGCTTAACTACATCTTCTTTAAAATGGCTAATCTCATGCAATTAAAAGGTATCAAATTGAAAATGACTCTCTATCGTAATTGGATTTTTTTTAATTAAGCTCTCGATTCGCAGTATATGAAGCTTTCGTATCAGGAATATAAATCTCATGCTTATCATAAAAAAAATTCACTTTCTACGACAAAACATCCCATCCATCCTCTCCAAACTTTTGAAGAAGAATTTTTGTACGTAGCTCCAAGTAAATGCATTGAATTCAAAATATATTCCAAAACACCGATTAAAACATGTAAAAAAAGATATAAATTTTAATTAAGTAATAATTTCATAAACAGTATCAGCTTCACCATGTTGAGAGAAACAATTTCCATCACCGAGAATATTTTGTATAACCAAGCAAGTGGCATCAAACATTGATAAACAACAACGAAGAGATTTTAAATGAGAGCCCCATCTAATATCACCAGGCCTTTCCAAAAGTTCTGAATTGATTTTTTTTCTGTGCCAGTCTAAATTTCATCCATAGAGGTAATTTCAGCGATTTTAGCAGTTTGAGCATCTTTCAATTGGTCACTCTATTTTTATAAGAAGAGCCACTAAAACTAATAATAAGATTCAAAAACGAGTAAAATTGAGTGATAAGAGTACTTTCCTTAGCTACCGCAACTAAAGTCAATAGCAAACGATGAGCAAAATGATGAACATAATAAGCATAAGGACACACTTAAGAATAAAGCTTGCAAACCATTCCATTGTTCCCACATGCGGCTTGCACCATCATTCTTTTACGTTGAAGATTTTGAGATCTCGTCGAGAAAAGACATCACATATTTGTTTCTTTAAATAATTAGAAAATAAAGTATCACTTACATGAACAAGGTCAAATAGTATCTCCCGAACCTAACCTTCTTTATCAAAAAATCACTAGACAATGGCTATTTGCTCTCTTTAAGATTCATCTCGAGCTTCATCTAAATATAACAAGTTAAGCATCACCGATTTCTTCTCTATTAAAATACATAAAATCTCCTTTATATCCCATGTGAAACATAAGATGCATATGTTCTCTAAAACAATTACAGCAACATATCATCGTAAGATATTGCAATTGTGTCAACTCAAGAAACTTTCCTTGATTACTTGAATTTGGAGTCTCATCAGGACTCCGATCGGAAAGCACAACCTTGAAATGCCAGCCATTTCACTACATTTATTGATGTTTTAATCTGAAATCTGTTTCTTGTTATTTGACCATAAGTTTTTTTTTTCTAACATCCTATCAACATTTGCATATATTTGAGAAGATCTTCACAGCACCTTAAAGCTTTTTTGTGTGAATAGTTAAGATTTTTCCCTACATGAGCTAAGAAAGCACAATTTTTCCTTATCCTGTACTAACTATAGTTGGACGAGTTAGTTTATAGGAAACAGGAAAGCCCATAAGCACATTTGGTAGTAGGTGAATATTCCAAACAATCTAAACATTTGTACCAAGAAGAGAGAAGCCAACATTTTTTTTCATCGGAATGCTCCATTGAATCCTAAGTACATGTTAATATGTCTTTTCTCTAAGATAAATATCACGATCATGACCAAAATTGCATATACACAAGCATACATCGAATATGATATACATAGGATATGTGCATTGATCTAGCATTACGTACGTCATAGTCCCATTTATCAATATGGTTTGAAAATATTTTAGAAAAACTTACGAGAGTGATAAATGATTTATCTGTAGGAAAATCAGGATTCAAAAGTCAAACAATTAGAAAAGAAGGGTAAATTTGTCGTTTCGTAATTAAATCAAGATAGTTGTATAAATAAGTATTATTTGGTTACTAAAGGTTTAGGCATGCTTAGGTGTAAAAATTATATAAAATGGATTAAATAGAAAGAAGAAACATAGAAGCTTGTGATTGGATCTCCTAAGCACATCACCACCTCGTGCTTAAGATGAAACATGATAAAATCAAAAGTTAAATAAGGAGAACATATTAATTTCATGCTCAAGTCATCTATTAGAAAGAAAATAGAAGGGAAAAGGGAGAGAAAAGAGGAGAAGAACTAATTGGCTTAGAAAATTCGATAGGAAACCTAGAACTCATCTACATCCTAGGAACAAAGTAAGTGATTTTCTCCAATCTTATATGTTTAATATTTATTATAATATGTATTTGTAGGTTTGAGTGTTGAATAAATGGATTAGAGCATGAATCAAGCATAAACTCATACGAATTGGAGTTTGCATCTAGATTTCAATCTGTATTTGCATCCCTATTTTGAGATATTTAGAGACAGATGTAGTCAAAGTGTAAAACATGAAAATTGTTTATTCGTGTGTTTAGTATATCTCTATAAACGTTTAGAGCCTATGTATGAGTATAACGGACAGTGGATACGAATAAGTATAAACAAGTTTAATATGGAAATCTTGTGCGGAAGTTGTAGTTCGATATTGTGTGTAGACCTCATTTGAGCGACTTAGTGATTGATATTTGGTGCAAGTGAACCCTTATATGTGCTCTATATGTGGTTTAAATTTGAGAATAAAATGAGTGCATTTGGTTGTTGACGGAAGATGATAACACAAACTGACCAGAATGCATAAATAGGCTTGATTTGCATCCTGTCAATTGCCATTGAATGTTTTTTAGTGTGCATTTTATACATATTTGCATTAGCATTTTGATATTATTTTTTATGCATTATCATCCATATTTCTGTGTTTTTATGTTGTTTCATGGTTAATCTTGTCTAAGAGTTGATTTGGTGTAAAAGGGTGGATTTGGAGTTGTTTTGTGCAAAGGTTGGATTCTGGGTGTCACGACCCGTTTCCAGACCATGACCGGTGTACAAGGCGAACCATCTGTGGGAGCCCGACTCAACTCACACAAGTCTCAAAGGATCAAATACTTAACCCAAATAGATTATTTAAACTCATTTGTAAAGATAATAAATGAAGACCAGATAAAAACGTAATTAGTATATATATAAAAATATATTAAAACATTAATAGATCAAATGTAATCAAAATAATATATATGAGTATATAAGTGTAAAACGAAATACAAAGATACCCAAACCCAATAGTTACCCGGTGTGGAACTCTACAACAACATATACAAACCCGATCAAAGGGTACTCACTGTCAAAAGATATGTCTCATTGATCGTCGATCACCAACTGGTCGCTGGATGCCCAAAATATGCCTAAAAAATATTACGGGAAAGGGGGTGAGAAAATCTCAATGAGAGATGATACTCTAGATCACCTCATACGTGCATCATAAAGACCTTTTTGAATTTTTTTTCAAAAATAACACATGCTCGTAGGTACACTAAAATATACACACTACAAATAGTAGTAATTACAAAACCCTTCCAAAACATTAGCAACCAAGGTAAATAATATACGATCAGGCAATATTATTTACAAATCATAATACATATACCATATGTATATCAAATCTGATAATGGGACTATAACTGAAGCGAATGTGCCACTAATAACAAAATCTGTATAACAGATACTGAAGTGACTGTGTCACTGAAATACGTGTGTCTAGTAGAACACACGGCTACCGTAATACCCAGGTAATGAGGGCCTTCCAGATCAATAATATAATAACAGCTACTTCCAACCCAGTAGCATAGGCATCACATATATATAAATCCACACAAGCAAACAAATATATCAAAACATAATCCAGAAAATAGTTACGTATAACAGTTTAAGAAATACTGAAAACCAATTATCACATAACCAGTTTAATTAATCAAACCTTTATTAGTCATATTACAGGTAAATACCCAGCACAACAAAAACTATAAATTTCAAAAAACAAGGCCTAAGTGTCTAAAGCTGTCATCGCACTCACCTCGAGTCCAAAAGCAAAACTAGACCAATCACGCACTAGTAGTAGGGGGCTGGTCTCGATGACAGGACAGGGAGCTGAAACAGATACAAATCAATCGAATCAATACATAATACTGGTACTTTGGTAATACCGAATGCATGAGGTGCAATGCAAATGCAGACACCTACAATGTATCGCTCTCGTCCTAAAGATCAGAATCTGTATAAACTTATAGTCCAATTCTCGAAATACTCTAAGTATCTTATTAGAATCCATAACATATAAGAAAATATCACTTTAGTTCCTCTGAAACATGTCTTACTCGAGTAACATATATGTTCACTCGAGTAAGAATTACACTGGGGTTACTCGAGTAATCCGAACATCTTACTTAAGTAACACACTCACCCAAGGATTACTCGAGTAACAAACTTCTTACTTGAGTAATATAGCCACCCGATTACACGAGTAATCCATCATCTAGATCAAAAATCACTCAAAGCAATCCATAACTCTTTTAACCCAAAAACCACCTATGCAATCTGTTCAATTCCTTGTTAAACGACCATTTACCAATTGATTCATCGATAAACAAAACTTTAATCCCATCAATCACCCCACAACAAACTGTAACAACATCAAAATCGAATCTCAAACATGCCATATGAACTAAAAACAAGGAAACCAAATAAGTGGAATGATTCTTACCTCATATCCGTGAATGAATGGATGATTAAGCAAGGGAATCGAAAGGAAATTGTCTCTGGGTGTCTTAGAGAAGTTCTGAGGGTGAAAAATGAATAAGCTCATCAAATAAATCAACTTTATATGCCACTAACCGACTGCACCGCTTGCCCAGAAACATGGCTTACTCAAGTAAGCCAAATTGCTAACTCGAGTAAGGCACCCTTCAATGCTCGAATCCCACTTCGTTTACTTGAGTGACAACTTGTGTTACTGCAGTAATACATGCCATTACTCACTCGAATGACACATTATCCTACTCGAGTGATCATGCTTAAATTCAACCAAACTCCTAAAAATTCTTCTACGTCTCGACTAAAACGAATGGGTCCTTACATACTTCCCCCCTCAAAAAAAATTCGTCCTTGAATTTCCTGATAACTAAATAACAGAAACAAAACCCCAATTCTTAGAAGCACATTCGCATTAAATATGCAAACATATAATGAAAAATGCAGAAATGCTCATCCTCAGCCTCCCAAGTGGCTTAGGAATTGGTGGAAACAAACAAGTGCAGATATCTGCATCGCATCCCATCCTCAGTCTCCCAAGTGGCCTCCTCAACAGAATGGTGTCTCTAAATAACTTTCACTGAAGCAATCTCTTTATTTTGGAGTCTCTTGACCTGACGGTCAACAATCCAGACCGAAATCTCATCACAAGACAAGTCAGATCTGATCTCAATAAATGGTAGTGCTAGACCATGAGTCGGATCAGAGATATATTTTCTCATAAGTGAAATGCGAAACACTGGATGTACAGAAGCAAACTGAGGTGGTAAGGCTAACTCATATGCAACGGCTCCAACTCGACCAATAATCTCAAATAGATCGATAAACCTTGGACTCAATTTTCCTTTCTTCCCAAATCTCATCACACCTCCATTGGTGATACCTTGAGAAATATGTGGTCCCCAACAACAAACTCTAGAGTTTTATGCTTAGGATAAGCGTAACTCTTCTGAAGACTATAAACAGTCTGAATTCATTGCTGAATCAACTTAATCTTTTCAATAGTCTCCAAGATAAGATCTGGGCCTAAAGGCTCTCTCTTTCCAACTTTAGCCCAACATAGATGAGACTACACTTCCTACCATACAGTTTCTCATATAGTGCCATCTCGATACTCAAATGATACGAATTATTATATGCAAAATCGATCAAATGGGAATCCCAACTCCCACTGAAATCCATAATGCATGCCCTCAATATATCTTTCAGCATCTAAATTGTACATTCGGATTGCCCATCGGCCTGCGGATGAAAAGTCGTACTAAAATCCAATCAATTACCTAATTCTTCTTGCAGTTTACGCCAAAATTGTGATGTAAACTGAGATCCTCTGTCAGATATTATGGAAATTGGCACTCCGTGCAAACACAAAATTTTGTCAATATGCAGCTTCGCTAATCGTGCCACTCTATACGTAGTCTTAACATGAAGAAAATGTGCGGACTTAGTCAATCAATCAATGATCACCCATATGGAATCATATTCAGAATATGTCTTTGGTAAACCAACTACGAAATCCATCATAATACGATATCATTTCCATTATGGAAAAGGCATCTGTTGTAACAAGCCAGAAGGTCGTTGATGTTTAAATTTAACCTGTTGACAGGTGAAACAGCGACTAACGAACTCGGATATATCCTTCTTCATTCTCGACCACCAATAGGACTCTCAAAGATCTTGATACATCTTAATGTATCCCAGGTATACAGAGTATGCATAGTTATGACCCTTAGTCATAATTTTCTTACGTAAACCACCCAAAGACGGTACATACAACCTCAAACCAAACCAAAGAATTCCAGAGTCATCAACACTAAACTCAGGTACATCAGATGATCTAACCTTCATAATTAGACTCTGAATTTCAGAATCCTCCTTCTGAGCTTCTCGAATCCGATCAAGCAAAACAAGTCTCGCCTCAATATGACTAAGTAATATCCCTGAATCGTCCAAATCCAACTCAAATCCATCTTCTAATAATCGCTGCAACTCAAACATGGCTAGTCGTCTCTCCACTGCAATGTGAGCTAAGCTCCCCATTGATTTCCTACTTAAAGCATCTGCAACAACGTTAGCCTTGCCAGGATGATATGATATAGTACAATCATAATCCTTTAACAATTCTAACTAAGGGCTCTGTCTCAAATTCAGGTCTCGCTGTCCAAAAATATACTTCAAACTGTTATGATCAGTAAAAACCTCAAAAATCTCACCATGCAAATAATGTCTCCAAATCTTGAGTGCAAACACAATTGCTGCTAATTTCAGATCATGCGTCGGATAATTCTATCCATTCTTCTTAAGTTGTCTTGATGCATATGCAATAACTCTACCATGTTGCATCAATATATAACCTAAACCCACTCTGGATGCATTACAATATACTGCAAAATATCTAGAGCCCGACGATAAAACCAACACTGGTGCACTCGTCAGATACTCCTTCAACTTTTGAAAACTTTCCTCACATCTGTCAGACCAAATAAATTTAAATTCTTTCTAGGTTAAACGAGTCATAGGTGTTGCAATCTTAGAGCAGTCCAGAATGAACCTCCTATAATACCCGACTAAACCAAGAAAATTTTGAATCTCTGTAGCGGTCTTATTCTTTTCCCAATGGAGTACTGCCTTTACCTTCTTCAGATCTACCATTATACCTTCTATAGACATTACGTGTCCAAAGAATGCCACTTGATCAAGCCAGAATTCACACTTCTAGAACTTAGCATAAAGATGATGTTCTTTCAAAGTCTATGAAACTGACCTCAAATGCTCTTCATGTTCCTCCTTACTTTTCGAATATATCAGAATATCATCGATAAAAACAATGAAAAACTGATCTAAGTACCATGTTCATCAAGTCCATAAATGTCGCTGGTGCTTTAGTTAAACCAAATGATATCACTAAGAACTTGTAATGACCATACCTAGTTCAAAAAGTTGTCTTTGAAATAGCTTCTCTTCTAATTCTCAGTCGATGATAACTCGACCTTAAGTCAATCTTAGAAAACTATTGTGCATTCTATAACTGGTCGAACAGATTGTCTATCCTTAGAATGGGATATTGGTTCTTCAACGTCGCCTTATTAAGTTGACGATAATGGATAAACATTCTTAAACTCTCATCTTTGTTCTTTACAAATAGTACCAGAGCGCCCCAAGGTTAAACGTTGGGTCATATAAAACCATTTTCTAACAACTCTCTGAGCTAAATCTTCAACTCTTTCAACTCAGCTGGCGCTATCTGACGCGGTGGAATCGATATCGGATCAGTACCAGGCTGCACCTTTACAACAAACTCAATCTCACGTTGAAAAAGGAGTCCTGGTAATTCCTTAGGAAAAACATTAGAAAATTCTCATACCATAGGTAAGTCTTCTACTTTCAACTCCGAGCTCCACAAATCAGAATATAAAAAAGCATAATATGCCTCACAACCACGACGGATAATCCTCTCTACTCTAACAGCTGACACGTATCCTTGTACTACACTATTCTTCTCACCTTGATAGCAAAACTCATTTTGATTAGGCGGTCAAAAATATACTCTCTTGGCAAAACAATCCAAGGTAGCGTGCCAAGTTGATAACCAATCCATGTCAAGTATTACGTCAAACTCTCCCACGTCAAGCAAAATCAAATCGGATATTAACTCGTGTCCATCAACAAAAATCATGCAACCTTGTACTCCCAGCTCAGTCAATAACTTACTACCTAAGGGTGAATATACTTCTAACAATTTGTCTAATTGACACAATATTAACCTCGCACGATCAACAAAGGGAGGTGTAATAAATGAATTTGATTGACCAGTATTAAATAATATATAAGTAGGAATCCTAGAAATAGATAGCGTATCAGTCACCGCGGCCTTGGAGGCTTGCATTTCCTCGCTTGTTAAATGATACACCCGAGCATGCCCTATAGTAGCTGTACTCATACTCTGTGCAATCTGACCTTGGCTCGCGGCCTCATCTCCATGACCGAAAGAACCATGGCCTCCAGAACCTCTACCAGCTCTCCTACCAACACCGACACTACTGGTACTTGAACATCCTTCTGAAGACTGTCTCGCCTGAAATCATATATCGAGTCATATGAGACACCCTGCTATCTTATGTCTCGACTATCTACAACAAAAGCAATTACCTGACATTCGGGTACATGCTCCAGAATGCCACTTGCCACATGTATCACAATATGAAGGGATACCTCTAAAGCTCTGTCCTTTACCCCGATCTCTAGTGCGTCTGGCTGGCTACAACATACTATAGCTCTGAGTATCTTGACTCTGCCTCTGATTGACAAGAGGTCTACGTATGGACTCAGACTGCCTGTACTGGCTATAGTCTTGTCGACTTCCAGAGGTATACTCAGTCCTTGCCTTCTTACTAAGCTCGTGATATTGCCTCTCCTCCATATACTCTATACCCCTTAATCGACTCCACCATCTATCTCACAACAGACATACTGTGACTCGTCACTAATCTACTAAATTGGGTTAGAAAACCCTTTTGGAACTTCCTATATAGTGCCTCCTCACTCTTGCGGTCATTTAGGGCATATCTGCTAAGTTTCTTAAACTTCTCTTCATACGCTGTAACAGACATGTCTGGCTCCTAACGAAACTCACTGAATTCGTCTACCTTCTTGTCCCGAATACTCCAAAGAAGAACACACACAATGAGTTCATCCTTGAACTCAGCCTAACTGAACTGTCTCTGAGTCTCATGGCTTTGCCACCACATAGTTGCTCGTCCATTCAGTAGGAAAATGGCCATCCTAACTCTGTTGGCGTCATCTATGATACCCCAAACTCAAAAGCAATGCTCTATCACTATAAAGAAATCATGACGATTCTCTCTTATCCCGTCTGCATATCTCGGGGGTTTTAGCTTCAAAAATCTGTCTAGCAAATCACTCTCTACATCTAGTGGTGCTACAGGCACAGTAACTGGAGTTGTTGTTGCGGCCACCTTAGGCTATGGCTGAGGAACATATGGTACCTCAGGTGGAGAAACTGGTGCTACTGTCTCTAGTAATGCAACTGGATGACTTTCAATCATCTGAACAAGAAGAAGCCTCTCGATATGCTCAATAGTTGTAGTAAATCTATCCATAGGGTCAAGCTGCACAACAGACTAGGGTTAAAGTTGCGGCTGCGGCTTAAGCTGAGGCTCTGGCTTAGGCCCGAATACTAGCGCACTATATAGATCATGAGAATTAGCAACGGTCTCAACAGACTCGCACCTAGGTCCACCATGACCTCTACCACGGCATCGATCCATATATGTAGATAACGGATAGATAGAATGTATATACAGATGTTAGAATGCAAACGTCTACCACAGTACCAGAGTATTAATCGAAAGTATACAGAGGCAAATCGAAGTGACTCTATCAAAAATACCTATGTTCTACACCGACCTAAATTTCACGAAACCTATTGCTCTGATACCAACTTTGTCACGACCCGTTTTCATACTATGACTGGTGTACGAGGTGAACCGTCTGTGGGAGTCAGACTCAACTTGAACAAACCTCAGAGGATTAGATACTTGATCCAAATGGATTATTTAAACTCATTTGTAAATATAATAAATGAAGACTAGATAAATTAGTATGTATATAAAAATATACTAAAATAGTAATATATCAAATGTAATCAAAATAATATATACAAGTATATAAGTGTAAAACGAAATACAAAGATACCCAAAACCCATCAGTTATCTCGTGTGGAACTTTACAACAACATATACATGCCCAATCAAAGGGCACTCACTATCAAAAGATATGCCTCACTGGTCGTCGATCACCAAGTGGTCGCTGGATGCCTAAAATATGCCTGAAAAATATTAAGGGAAAGGGGGTGATAAAATCTCAATGAGAGATGACACTCTAGATCGCCTCATACGTGCATCACAAAGACCTTTTTGAAAATCGTTTAAAAAATAACACATGTTTGTAGGTATACTAAAATATACACATTAGCAACCAAAACCCTTCCAAAACATTAGCAACCATGGTAAACAACATACGATCAGACGATGTTATTTACAAATCATAATACTGTTATTGTAAGCCCTAACCTCAAATACATTTTGTTCAGATTATATTTTATATATAAATATTATGAGGCATTATTTTATCTCATTATTATTCATGTGCATGTTTAATTTGATAAAACATCCATGAATAATGATTCTTCTTAAGTTATCAAATATGTGATTTAGATAGTAAAGCCTTGAAGCATAAAAGAATACTATTCTAAATGTCCCTAGTCGATTATTGTCATGTGAATGACAATGAACCAAGACTAGTATGTACTCTGTGAAATGATTATGTTTTACTGGTCATAAGATATGAGATATCAATCAAAGAACATAGAACATGTTAAAGAACAATGTTTTGGATCGATCTGCTTATGAGAATACTACATAGTTGAAAGGACATAAGTATTTCTCATACAACGCTCATACTAGAATCTCTCGACCTGAAATCACTATGGATTCTTGGATGATTTCTCGTATACTTTAACATACGCCTAACGTTATTTGTAATGAATAACAAGTATGGGTATGATTGGGTGTGCCATGAGTCATGCTAAGGAACATGAGTGAAGTGAAGGGATTGCCACTCTCGAAGACAAAGAATATATCACCGGCCACTTGATTAGTGAAACTGAGTAGTGTGTGACCACACCTGAACAAAGTGATAAGTGTTATCATTTGTTTGACTTAGTCAGGATCACTTATAGATCAAGGAAATGTTTTAGCATAAATAAGGGTGACTGAGTTACATGCCTTATGCTAATCATGATATCGAAAGGCAAAATGGTTGTATAATGTTGTAATTAGGCTATGTTGATTTGTAATTGACATTCATTTCAATTTGGGTAATCATAATGTCTTGCTATAGACCAATTATGATTTATGAGTTTTAAATTAATTTTAGGCTCATTGCCAACATTGAATGAATCTATAGGATCGCACACAATAAAAATCTGGATTGGTTACAAAGATTCTCTCTTTGTA
>CAODLS010479535.1:0-16872 GCA_948243855.1 Flueggea neowawraea | reverse complement strand
GTCCTCCCTCTCCCATGACCATCTTCGCCACCATCAGAGCCTCTAGACCTCCACCACCACCTTCTACAGCCACTCTAGACGTTGTCGTCTTCGCCACCATAACAGTTAACATCTCCGCCAACAATCTTGTTAGATTTTTTTCGAAATTGTTTTAATTAGAGTTTGTCTTCTATATAACTTTCGAAGCCACAGATACTGGTCTGGGGGAAAAAGGGATTTATCGAACTAAGGTGCTGGATAATACCATTAACAAGAACATTAAGGTGAAAGTGTTTGAGAAGGTGGAAAAACAGACCTCTGAAGGTATTTCTTTTGACCTGTTTTTGATGCTCGCAAGGATTTAGTCATCTTGTTTAGATGAATTCTCAGTAATGTGTTTTTCTATCGAGTTGGAGCTCTTTTGACAAAATTTTCGAAATTAGTGGACCACTATTTGTGAATGAAAGAAAAATCAATGATACTATTGAAATCATTCTTAAAATGTATTTAAGTTGAGTTTTTTCTCGTGTTGAGGAGTAGTAGTCTGCAGTGCAGTTTCTAGATCCCTTAACTCTAAAATCTTGTATAAAATATTGGATAGAAAGAACAGAACTTAGGTAACTAGATTAGTAAAAATATTGTTAAGTGTATTTCAAATTTCGTGCTTAACCATTGTGGGAAAGTGGTAATGATAGGAACTTGGAGGAATTATGCATCAATGCGAGAGTATTATCGGTTTTGCTGAGAGAAAAGGGTTGTGTGTTTAGGTAGTCTGTGTTTTAGAGGGGGGAAAATGTTATCAAGATCATATTCAGTTTCTACAGAGAGTAGATTAATTTGCTGGACAACTTTGGAGCCGATAAAGGGTCTGCTGAAATTGCTCTCTCACAGTATATTGCACCTAATTCGGTTGCTTAAAAATCATTGTGTTGATGTCATCTCTATTCTCTCTCTTCTGATGTTGGGCGTGGTGGTTAAGGACTGTTTCTAAGAGTGATATTGGAATTATTCTTCGTAATTTGTTCACCATTTCTTTGTGGTTTTGGAGGTTGACACTCACAATCTGCTCTGCTACTGCAAGTTCCTCGGAGGGTTTTAGCAGTTGTTTCTGTGAGAGTGGGAATCGAGATTTTACCTGACTAAATTGATTACTGGAAACATATCTTTGATTCAATGGTAGTTTATTGTCTTAAGCAGCATGTATAAACAATTACCTGACTATATGCTGAATATACCTAATTAGAATCAAGAAAGAGTCTTATTTGGTCTCTTGATTTCTTCTCTTTCTTTTACTCTTCTTTTGAAGCATTCCATTTTGACTATATATATATATATATATATATATATATATATATATATCAACTTATAACTAGCTTGTTTTAAGTCATTGACTTTATATGTTTCACAGTGTGTAACTATGTTTTCAATTGAGAGCTTGCAGGATGGAGATGAGGAATATAGCACCTATGACGATGATACAGTAAGCACAGGAGTTGGTGGTTCATCTAGAAAGAAGAAGGCAAAAACTAGTGATTACTCATCGGCTGCTGACTCTATCATAAGAGCAGCAATGATGCTAGGGAATGACATGAAGGAGATTGGAAAAGAAATGAGTAAGTGTATGGGGACAGAGTTAGTTTTGCAGGAGAAAGCTCAAGATTTATTTGGAGCTCTGAAAGCAATTGATGGATTGAATGAGGATGAGATACTTGATGCACTAAATAAGATTCCTGAACGCCCTACACATATGATAGTATTTTTTAGTCTCCCCATTGAGTATCGACACAAATTGGTTAAGGCTTTTCTAAGTAAATTCGGGTCAAGGGCTTAATGAGGTAGAAGTGGTGGTTTGAATTTAGAAATGAATTGTGAATGATATGGAATTGTTTGCCAATTAGGCATTTTGTTTTTATGAAACTTATTTTTGTGGAATTCAGAATATGGAACTTTGTGGATTTTTAGATGTTTCTCTCTTTTTTTTTTGTAGAAAATAGTTTGTAGACAATGGTTTAAGTTTATAATTTCTTGTTTTTCGGAACAAATAGTCTATTTTAATTTATAATTATATTTAAATTGATTGACGTTTTTTAGTAAAAAATAATACTCCCTCCATTTCACAATACTTGTTTTTTAAGGTTTTGACACATTCATTAAGAAAATGATTGATTTGCATTAATTATTGTGGTAGTTTACTATTGTAACCTTATTAATTATTGTAAAACAATTTAAATGTAATTAATCAAAGTCAAATAAATTTATTGGGATACTTATTCAAATATCACTCCAAATAAAGGACACGCAGTTCTCATAATTTTTTTGGTTGGCTCATAAGTTTTATTTCCTCTAATAAAAAATTGACCCGACAACAAAAAATTGATTCACAAACCATGATTTTTTTTCTCATACTGTTTTGGTCATCTCAAACATACGATACTATTAATTTAATATATTAAATATGCGGTAAAAATCTTGACATTGAAAATTGTGTGGAGAAAAGAGTTCTTTAACACACATTTAAATAGTATAATCAAGATTGACTCATAAATTTGATACGTTGACTAACAATTTAATATAAGGGTAAATGTGGAATAAAATAGTAAACAAATTAATTTTATAAAATGTTAATTATTTTGAAAAAAAAAAACTTTGCTAAAAAAACAAGTATTGTGAAATGGAGGGAGTATTGTCCAGAGACAACATAATAGTCGACGTCGTTGCCTCGTCGGTGCTAATTTAATCCCAGAGTTTTCTACGGATAGAGGGCCAACTATTGGTGCCCATAAATGTTTAAAAATTGCAATAAACAATTCGTGTTTTACATCAATTTTCTCATTACCACTCGTAATTTTTGTTGTAGTTTCATCAATGGCAATCATTTCGTTCTAATTTAATAAATATATTTTTTATTTTAAATGTCTCAAAACAAAAGTATATTTTTTTCATATATTTATTATCAATAAAATTATAAATTTATTATTATTTTATTTTTTAACTAATTCATTAATTACCTACATAATTATTCAAAGAGCATAAATAAAAAATCATATAAAATTAAATAATTTTAATTACTAAAATTATTATTTTTTAATTCCTGTGAAAAATAATTAGTGTCTATTAAATTGAGACGGAAGAAATAATAATTTTAAATTAAGGCCTCGTTTGGCATGAACAACATATAGAATATTTGGAGTAACATATAATATATTGTGTATAACTAATTTTATTAAAAACGTGTTATATTTTAAAAAAATACTATATATTATACGCTACGTTGCCAAACGAGCCATAAGACTACTCGTAACTTACGGTCCCTAAAGTCGTCCCGCGGGACGCTTGCTCACCGTTTTTATTGTTATTTTATTAAAGTCCCCAGTTCATAACCCCTCAGATTTATCATCCGTAACTCATGAGTTACTTTAAGAGTCGCAGAATGCCTACTCAAGTTTCTACTAAACACAATTTTATTTTAATCCCGTTAGAATAAATCTGACTGTTGGATCAAAACGATCCAAATGTCAAATTTTAATTTTTTTTTAAAAAATAAAGAAAACGTCAGACAGGAACCGATGGACCCCACATCTGACACATGTAGCCCGTCCTCTCACGGCATAGGGACGCAGGCTTTACAACCAGCCTAAACAATTGAACTTAACGTCCCATCGGTTTTGTCTCCCATCTTCTCTCGGTCTCCAATTGCAATGCCCAAAAGGCCATCCGATTGGGCAAAATGATGGAGATGGGTGACGACAGCACTTCTATTCGACGACGTTTTAGATCTGAGACGCTTCTCGTTCAATGACGCTTCAGATCGGGGTGTTGTTGCTAATGATCTTATCGGGCGGCGATGGTCTTGTCGCCAGTGGGTGTTGGCGGTGAGTAATTAAAAAGGATAGGCGGCAGCAGTGGAGGAGGCAGAGAGAAAGAGGAGTGAAGAGGGTGACAGAGTTTCAAAATTACATATGTAATATCTGTTTTATAAAATACAAAATTATGACCTAGAATTGCGAAATAACATAGGTAACTCTTGGAAAAAAAAAGAAGAAAGAATGTAGGTGAAGACTAAAATCTTACTAAATTAGGCTTATGACTCGTCTAGCTTTAACAAATTATAATTTCAATAAAAAAAATTCTAAAAAATTACTTTTTTATAAAAATGTATTTCATTTCAAATTCAAATTTTATTTGTCTATTTTTGAAAGAATCTTGTACTGGTTTAACTAATAGACAATATAATAAATATGTTCGACTTACTAATTTCGATTTCAGCGGAAGCTTGCAGCGGAGCAGGATCAGTTTTATGTTGGTCTTGCAAGCAAATCACGGTTGAAATGTCAACGGGAGTGCTCGCCTGTTTCGCAGTCTAGATGTTACACTTGATCTGTGCAGGACTCGGGACAGAATGTCGAACCTCTCTCTCTCCCGATTGAGAGCTCTCTGTCTCTTTGTGTGTGTGTTGGTGTTAAATAAGCGAAATGAGCAAAACTCCTTATATAAGCCTTTAACGGGCTAACGGGCCTAATGGGTCAAACCGGCTCATTTCATCCCTAACTCTATTGGGCTTGTTAATTGGCTTGCGTTCACGTCCCGGTTCACACTTTGACTAACCGAATTTGATTCTCATCAATTGGATTTTTCAATTGGTCTCGGTCCACGGTCTCAGTTCACACCTTGACCGACCGAATTCGATTCACCCGTTAAGAGCAGATCTCATTTTCCAACAATTTTAAATTTAGATATTGCTGCTATCCCGATCTAAACACAACCCATTGTCATTTGTATTTTTGAGGTTTTGATAGTATTGGTTGTGTTGAAAAATGAAAACCATAGGGACTGTGAAGTGTGTCCAGATTCAATGTATCTAGTTAAAATAAGATAAGCTCATCTCACTCATCCAATCACCATGTGCGACGTGCCAGGCCCCATTGAAATCATTGAGGAAAAGTGTATAATTAAGAGTAAAATAAATGGTATAATAACGTCATCAAGATGTCGAATATACTATATATAGTAATGTTTTACAATGGATGGCGTGGGAGGACTTATCAGGAGGATTGAAGAATTGGTGATCAATAGTTGAAGTTTTCACGGAAAACTATCTTTCATGTATTTCATCAAAATTGTACCATTATTGTTAGTATTTATTATTGATCCTTCCAATCTCTCACCACATACAAAATAAAATGTGATAATAGTATATATTTTGAAGATGTCAATTTAATTATAATCTTACTAATTTCTTATTATTATTATTATTATTATTAACCCTTGATTTCACATTTTAAATCTAATCTAATTACACATTAATTACTCGGTGGTCACAATCAAATTTTAGGAAATTATCAATACTATCAAATCTAAACCCATAAGGGATAATTCAACTAATAAACGAACAAAAAATTATACTTTAGAATCTATGTTTTAATCTCATAGACAACAATTATAAAAAAACACTATCAAATCTAATTATCAACACAAATAAATGTAGTAGTTATACATATAATTTCTTTGTTGTCATAATCAATTGTTAGGGGTTTTTAATTATTAATATACAATATTTTTGAGAAATGATCGTGGATGCTTATGTATTCTGGTTGTTAGCTGTGTATTTTTTGAATTTAATTAGTGATGAATGTCTATGGCCACATTGCAATAGTTATATAGTTTTGGTCGGTTGAGAAAACAAAATTTAACTAAACATGATAGTCATAGATAAGGAAAATTCAGATAAGGCATCGATCGAGCAGGATGAGGTCGATAATGGAGATGGTCCAGATATATGATCTAATTCAAGTTTCTGATTTGCTTTCGCAACATCGGAAGTCAACCCTATTTTGGTTTGACTTTGATCTTTTAGTAAAACTAGCCATTTGTTGTTTTTTAATAAATCAAATATTCAAGATAGAATATTCTTCTTAATAAATTATTTAGGGTTTCTGGTTCCTCTGTTGTTTTAGTTCATTATTGAGCTACTTCTATGGCTTGTTGTCGATTATTACATATGAAATTTATTGTTTGACACTTGAAATGAAGGAAAAAAAATAGTATACGTTTTCAAAATAATGAATTAAATGCCACATTATGGTTTTGAAAAATACTTTGTTAAATAAAAGAATCTCTAATCATGAAGAAAAAGGTGGAAAAACAGATCAATTTAGCACACACAAAGTTAATAAACCGAAAAAAGAAAATATACATTGATATTCTTTAATAAGGATAAAGTTTGGACCCAACCTGGCAATCAATAAGTCAAATAAAAAGAAAAATACCAACTAAACTTAAAAGTTATCCATTGATGATCTCACATGTATATCGAATGTCCACGGAGTATCGCCGGACGATTATTTTTTTAATGTAATCATTAAGTTTTATTCACGTTGATTAGAAGATTTTCAAATAAGATTATCTAGAGTCTATTAATGAGAATGCTTAAGCTATTCTAATCATGAATTTCCTCTATAACTTTTAGAATGTAATTGATTCATAATTTAGTGGTATTAGAATTATTTTTAGCATTACAAATTTGAAAATTAACTTAATCATATGTCACAACGGGAAGATTAAAATTTTTCCATTATGTTTAATTGGTGATGATGAAAATAGAGCAGTATATATTCTATTCTATGAGGGTGGATATAAAATAGAAGAAGAGATCTTGTTGTTGGTGTTGTTGTTGTTGGCACTTGGCATGGTGGCCATACAAAATTACAAAATGATAACGAGGCTCGTTGACTTAAAGCTAATTATTGTACAACTAGAGAAGTCCGAGTTCGTTCCTGAACCTCAAAGCGTCTCTATTCGGCAAAAAAAAAATCCACGTAAAAGGCATAAATATTATAGGGTCGGATCGGCGTGCATTTTTATGACAACCCCATATTCAAAGTCTCTGATTTTTTTTTTTTCGACTAATAAATATTATTTAATAAAGTGTTATCTTCTTTTATTAAAACAAAAAGTCTCTGGCTCTTATCGGTGGAAAAACTCTAAGGAATCGATGAATAGAATAGAATAGAATAGAATAGAATTATTATTTTATGTAGAATAGAATTATTATTTTTTAGAATAATAATTATATTTTATTGTTTAGATTGTTTGATTGGTTGAATAGAAAAAAAATTGTTTAAAAAGACTATTTCATCTCTACTTTATAATAAATTAAAAATTGGTTAAACAATAAATTTTTATTTTTATTATATTACTCCCTCCATTTCACAATACTTGCTTTTTTAGTAAAATTATTTTTTTTCAAAAATAATTGACATTTTATAAAATCAAGAAATTCTTTTCTATTTTATTCCACATTTACCCTTATATTAAATTGTTAGTCAATGTGCCAAATTTATGAGTCAATTTTAAAGATGGTCATACTACTTAAATGTGTGTTGAATAACTCTTCTTTACACACAATTTTTAATGCCAAGATTTTTACTGCATATTTAGTATATTAAATTGATGGTGCCATCTGTTTGAGATGGCCAAAACAGGATGGGAAAAAAATTATGGTTTGTGAGTCAATTTTTTGTTGCCGGGTTAATTTTTTATTAGAGGGAATAAAATTTGTGAGCCAACTAAATTTTTTTTATGGGAACCGCGTAATCCTTTATTTGGAGTGGTGGTTGAATAAGTATGCCAACAAATTTATTTGACTTTGATTAATTACATTTAAATTGTTTTACAATAATTAATAAGGTTACAATAGTAAACTACCACAATAATTAATGCAAATCAATCATTTTCTTAATGGATGTGTCAAAACTTTAAAAAGCAAGTATTGTGAAATGGAGGGAGTAATTTCTTTATATTGCTAGCATATTTTTTTGTTCTCACCCATATTATTTTTAACCGAAAATTAGTTCAAAATTAATGTCTTAGTTTTTCGAATATTCGTTGTTTACATTTTTATTCATTTCATTGTTATTTCTCTGGTTGTGCTTATATTGTCTATAATTGAATGTTTAGTTGGGATTTTAGTTTAGAAATTCTTTTAATCAAGTTCTTACTGTGATCACAAATTCATCATTATTTGTAAGTTTTTCTGTTGTCAATTTTGTAATATATATGCAATAGTTGTCATCCTGTTGTATGAGTTTTAATTTCTTCGAATTTTTTAAGAGAAGGTGTTTCATGATGAATTTATAATAATCATCTGAATATATTTTCATTAATATTTTTTTTTTCAAGGAATAAAGGAGGAGAAAGGACGACCAATAATAGTATACTTCTATTAAGCGTAACTATATGGACCCTCTTTTGTTATAGAATGTTCGAAAAGTCATAACATAAGCTTGACGGTAGCCAATTCTTGCCATTACAATACCACCACTGAGACTAGCGAAAATGAGTCCAACTAGTGGTACCTTTGAGTTTGTCTTATAAGGAGTAGCTTGTATTTGGTGATATATGCACCTTGTTATTTTCCGAAATTTGGTGATAACATATTTAATATGATGTTTACTTCTATTAGGTATGACTATACGGATCCTCTTTTGCTACAGAATATTTAAAAAGTCATAACATGAGTTTGACAATAGTCAAGCCTTACCACTACAATACCACCACCGAGGCTAGCAAAAATGAGTCCAACTAGTGGTACCTTTGAATTTTATAAGGGGTAGCTTGTATTTGGTGATATATGCACCTTGTTATTTTCCAAAATTTGGTGATAACATTTTAATATGATGTTTATTTTATATTTTTATTCTAAAAAAATCTTTGAATCAATCTAGTAGACTGATACCTGAATTTTCAGGACGAGATGGGATGGAGATTTTATTTCTTTGGAATGGGACCGGATCAATCTCAAATAGAATCCTCGATTTTTTAGAAAGAGCTAGAGATTTCTCAATTCCCGACATATAAGCAATCCTATTGCAAAGTTGTATGGAATTATTTTTACATACAGAGGAGAAATATTATCTTTAAGAAAAATATAATTTTTTATCAGAAAAAAATTAAAATTTACACACACTTTAAAATAAAATCTTGGTATGGTTAAGCTTTCACTCATCAACACGATGGAGATTATTGTCACTTCTAAAAGTATATCCAACGTGTACTTTCTCACGGTAACTGGTTGCATGAGTGTTAAACTTTAATCTACAATTTTGATCACCAAGATTTTCGAACTAGGTGAAAAAAAGAACTTTATATGCATGAATTAAGATGTTGCAAGAGTTGATAATAGAGATAACAATTACGTTTAGTCTACTAGGGTTATAACATAGACATCGGATTTATCAAAATCGAATCAAGGAGAGTCTACCATATATAAACATGTATTTGGATGCCTGGTTCAAAGTAAGTAAGAGAATGTGTTATTTTTTTGGTTATAAGAACCCTTAGACAAGGAATAAGAAGAATCCTTTCGATTGTTTGCTCGAATAAGATGCCCTAGCTATCTATATATATAGGCAGAGAAAGGAATTTGATAGACAAACATTGTTCTCAATATAAATCTCCTAAAGCAATGAAATCTCCGTCTAAGAAAGTTCCAAGAACCGTAGCACAAAAAGCACCCTATGAAAAATATACATATGGTATAGATCATGAAAGTTAGTTCAAAAAGAGATGATCACGCGGAGAAAAAAACATCGCAAATTACTACGTAGATGATCAAAAAGCGATGATCTTGCGCCTTGCGGAGTACACTTCAACTGTCGGCAAAAAAACAAGTTCTTCTTTTCCGGGGCAAAAAAAAAAATTGATATGTTGAAATTTTAAAATTTTCCCATAACCATAAAACGCCTACCTTCAACAATGCCATAATCTCTAGAAAATCCTAGCAGAGAAAAGCTTCATAGTCACAATTTCTTGGGTGTTGTCGAATCCTCTTTTTCTTAATTATTTGCTCAGCATAGATTTTTAGATTTAAATAGATAGCCTCTTCCCTACTATCTTCGCTGACCTCCTGCATATGGCGAGTGTTGGCTTTTTTTCTATCCGACATCATTTGCGTATCGCACAACCTCCTTATTTCATCACTATTAGCACCGCTTATGTGGGGTTGCGTTACATGCTATTAGGTTGAAACTTTGTGTTCTTTTTTTTTTTTTTAGATTGATTTTGTTATTGTGTTTGTTTGTCTTCCTCTATTTGAAAGTGTGAGTATGTCTTCTCTTGTCAGAAGTTTTGTATTTTGTTATGATTTAATTTAGTTGTCGCTGCAATGTTGCTTCCAAAAGTTTGTAAAATGACAATTTGTATCTCTATTCCACTATTATAGTTGCAGTTTGAGTAGTTGTGATCTATTGATCAGTTTGCTTTAATTTGTTAGATGAACTGATTCTATATCAAGTGTTCCTTTAAATATTTTATTCGATCATTGATGATTAATGGAATTATATTTCGTTGCAAAAAAAACCTATAGCCATATATCTATAATTCTTATGTAGATTTTGCTTGAAGAAGAAGAGAAAAAAGAGGAGAGGAAAAGTCTATAGAAATCGATGAACGCACCTTTTAACTTGGGGAGAAGAGAATGAAATTGTTTGGTTCATAATACGCTCAATTGGAAACCAACCCGTTCTATAAAAAAAAGTTTGGTATAATTACTAATTAATCAATTCATAAATTAGTCTTTATATTTTAAGGTTTCTACACATGTAAAGTAATCACACACTTAATATAAAATGATATGGTCCTTTTAAATTATTTAAATCATTTTAATTGGGCTCTTAAAATTTTATTATAGTGATAAATACACATTTTGGGCATAAAAAAATTAATAAATACACAGTCGATGCCTACAATGCACACAGGTCTAAATGCCCAAATGAATATGCAAGTGTGATCACACATGTTGTAAGTCCAAGTATTGAAGACGATATTGTTAAGGTGCTTTTCATGAAGTGGAATATTTTTCTCGCATTTTCTTAAGATATATAGAGATAATATTAAAACCAAAGGTTTAATGACATTAAAATTTTAATTTATATTAAAATTACAAATATAACCTAAATTTTCAATAATAGCTTAAAAATATCCAACCTTCATTTATAAAATTACATAAATTTAATTTGGTGAGCCTAATTTAACAACTCTGAGTCTACATGACATACCACATCAGCAATATCAGTAAAGGGCAAACAGAAGCTACAACTTTCATTGAGATAATTGACTAGGAAGGGCGAAAAAGAATGCTACAGAACAGAACAGATAGTTGAGGTCAAACTAGCCAGCTGCAAAAAATTTGGAATCTCTTTTTGAGTTTGAAGTTAGTGGGTCGGCCTTAAAGCTATGGAGGGGATGGGCTGGGGTGGCTGCTTTATTTTTTTTGATGGAGCAGCACTACTACAGATCTAAACCAAACCATTTAGAAGCATTCATTTTTCAGTTCACTGATCAATGATCATTCACGAATTTGGGGACCATTCCAAGAATACCAACCTCATCCGTTCACACAACCCATGTTGTGTTCCTGCATTATTCTTTCAGCTCTGTGAGTGTTTGCCATTATCAATTAGACAGGTGGTGGTTCTGCTTTGTCCACATCAACTACTTCAGTAGTCTATTTTTTTGGAATTTATGTATGATGAGAATTTTTGGTAGAGTTTCTGGGCAGTGGACCACCACAGATGATTCATGTCCGCCGTTGTGTTTTCACTTGTTGGACCTGAGGAGTATTAAGGAGAATTGCATTGCAGGTGAGTAAATACATAAATGGATTTGACATTACATTATCACCCAAAACCTTAAATAATTGGATAATGAGTCATTGTCATTTATATGCACTTATTACATATACTACAATTTTCCGATATGAAACTCCTCTATTTACACTAGCATTCTCAACATCATTCTTTCATTAAGGCATTAGTCACATTATCACCCAAAACTTTAAATAATTGGGTAATGAGTCATTGACACTTATATGCAATTATCATATATACCACAACTTTTCAACATGAAATTCTTCTATTTAGACTTGCATTCTCAACATCACTCTTTCATTAAGGTATTAGTGAGAGTTAATTCCCTAAAAAAGCACTTTTTTATGGCAGCAAAATCCATCTTTAATCAGCGACGAAGTTCTGATAGACTGCTAATTGCTTGAAAAGATCTTTTTTACGACGATATTCAGCGACGAGACGTAAATTCCGACGTTAACTAGTGATGCTAACCAATAGTATAATTTGTTTTATATTATACAAAGATGTTTGTATTTCGACATAGAGTGTTTTCCTGCAGTGAACATATATACTTACACATGTTAAAATTAATTTATAAAAAAAGATATTTAATATAATCCATTTAGTAAATGTACTCCAAAAATATATGATGTTCTCATCACGATATATTGTCGTTGTATTTACAAATTTATTCGTTAAAAATAATATAATACATAATTGAGACGGTAAAAAGCTTGGAAATTGACAAAAGAAAAAAAAGGTGTTTATCGGATGCAATAATCGGTACAGAAAACAGAATATATTCATATAGTAGTCGTCGGTAGTTCTATTTATTCATTAGTTGAATATGTACATATTGTGCTTTGACCTTCAACATTAAATATATACTATTTTAAAGGTCTGTTTGGTGGCCCGTTTGCACGTTGCTATTGTTTCCTGTATTTGCAAAATGAAAATGTTGTGGCAAATACATATATACAGTAGGTGGTAACTAATTACTTTAGGTTATCCAAAATGGAATATCAGGTTGTTGGTGATTAATTAAGACCCAAAATAACATGTTGCAGGTTAAACACAGACTTGAGATTTAAATACATTATAGTTATTTAAAAAAATGGTCTTAAATTTAAAAGGGTGACAAAAACTGTGATCCATCCCAATCTCATCACTTCATTTTATTTTTTATGAATTGATTAGTTGACTTCAAACTGACAATGATTTAATTACTTTCCATCACTTAAGTGTTAATTATTAGGAAAAGAATAACATATATATAACATTACATAATTTTTTTCTATTAATTAATCAATCTATGTGTTGCAGCTGATCAATTAGCAACATATGCTAAGTTTATAGGACAAACTCTCAATCGGATGAGAACTATAACTAAAATCTCGAATTCATTCTCAACCGTTAAAATGAATTAAGATATTTGTGATTAAAAAAATCACCATTAATTAACCAAAATATAAATTAAATTAAATTAAATTAAGGTTAAAAACTGAAAAATTGCTAGACTATAATTCTACAACCATTCATGGTTATTTTACACTTAATTAGGTTATAACACTGATTGAATATTTCGACCTTATAAGTTGACTTCAATACTGTCTACTAGTTGATATTCATCGAACATGAGCAATAATCCTAGTCAGATACAGCTAACAATTTCTTCTTACTGAAATATTTTGTATGAATATTGACCACATTCTATCTAGACGTGGCTCCGGTTCATAAACCGGCAGTTTAGGTTCAAAAAACCAGTGAACTGAAATCAAACTGCTCAGGGGCGGTTTTGGGCAGTTCGATTCCGGTTTGGGCAGTTCGATTTGGTCATAAGTTTTAGTTCCAGTTCAAATCAATTTTTTTTATTTGTTTTAAAAAAATGTTAAAACAACTGGTTTAAGAAGGTTGGACTGCTGATTTTGGTTTAAACTGCTGGTTTATAAGGGTTGAACCGGCGTTTAAAACTGTCGATTAACTAACGGTTCAACGGTTTGGAGAAATCTTGAACCTGAACTGAACCAGGGTTAGATTGTTTGGACGGTTTCAGTTTGAACCGGTTCGATTCTGGTTTGAACCGGTCTGGTTCAGCTTTGGTCATATCTAATTCTTTTTTTTTTTGACTGGTTGGTCATGTCTAATTCTATCGTATCGTAGATACATACATATAGTAGATATAAAGCTTCCGAATTTATTTTATTTGGCCCTTGACAACAACCAGTTGGTGAGACGATGAAAATGTTAGTGATATAATATTAAAGATGTACCTATATATCATGATAAATACAACTCAACGATTATCATAATAAATTCATTTACTCAATAATTATCATAATAAATTCATTTTTTATATTTATCTTTATTATTAAGAGCCTATAAATACAAGTCTCTTCCACGTAATTATTGAGTGATTGAGTTGAATAGAATGAACGAATAAAATTCTTCTTTGCAGATGTAGACACTGTTACCGAACTATGTAAAATTCTTCTTTTTTTTTTTGTGAAACCAAATTCTTCTTGTTCAACCCTTTCATTCTCTCTCTACAAAATTATTTGATAGAGAAAATGCATATTTTCCGTGCCGTAATGCTTTTTGTATGGTACTTATTGTGTTGTGACTATAAAGATAAGGTTTTTGGCCACAATGGATTCTAATTTTATTTGATGTAACATGAATGGAGATAGATCGAAGATTTGACAAGATTTCAATCTGTAGGTCTGATCTGTTGTTGACCTTCTTCCTATCATCACCAATTTGTGAATTTATGCACATTATTATTAGGCCATCCTTGTGTTTCCATCATTGCTGGTGATTGTCACTATTAAACTTTAATTCAACGCCTTTAATTCCAACACCAAAAAAAGGTGTAAAAGACAGACAGCATTTATAATTGCAATACATGAATTCTCCACTAGATACTTCACATGCTCTGCAAATTCCTATCCAGAATAGGTGCCCCAACAAACTCACTTGTTTTGTCATACCTTCTGTGCCTTTCCATTTGTCTTTTTGGTTAATTTCCTACGTTTAGAGGATTTTTTTTGTCTCGAATGCTCAAAAAATTGACACAGAATTTGATTACAACTTCGTTTTCAAAACCAAAACAAACATCGGTTACGTAATCATTGATTTTGGGGATATGGAACCCGGTTTAAGCAGATTAAAACCTTCCAACTTTTATTTATTTTGTATAAGGTAATGGATATAAACGCTTCACAATACTCCGATGTCCGGCGGCAGAGTCACATAGGATTAAGAAGAGGTGCGCAACCCCCGCTTGCAAACTCCATCTCCCAAATTTTTACTTTTCATCTTTTGATTTTCTTTTTATACTTTTATATTTTTTTAATTTTTTTTGTTTCTATTTTAATTTAACAGATTAATATAATTTAATTCTCAAAATTCTTATAGATATATAATAAATATTTTAAATCCAAAATTTTATTTTTTCTAAACACTTCTTTGTCCCTCTACTTATTACAGTAAATTTACTTCTTAAATCAAACTAAAATTTATCTCTAATTGAAGATATTATTTGTTCTAAATTTGTCAAACCATAAAAAATTTATTTGAAATAGAGATGGTAGCTTAATATTTAGTATCATCTTTGTTATCCTAACATACCATAATTTTTTTTCCTTAAATAACTTTATAGTCATGTAAGTTTTTTTTTTAAATTCTTGTCTAAATTTCTCAAGAGTGTAAGAGGCCTCAAATTCTAAATCATTTTGTAACAAATTATAAATTTTATATTTAAAATTATTATTATCACTTATAAATGATTTAGTTGTTGAGAATTTACTTTTTTAAAATTAGCTCATGCTTCTTAAAAATTCTGGTTCCGCCGTTACCAATGTCAATCACTACAAATTAAGCAGTGGGGCATGGGCATTTGTTAGTACCAGAAGGCTAGTAGTTATGACAAGAGTGACAAATTAAAATAAAACCCGGATCAACAAAAGGTAGATTAGCAAGTACCTGTTTGAGATATACACCACCTTCTTCCCTGGTTAACTCGGAATTGTCTGTCTCAATCTAAAGGTCTACATGGTCTTATTATTCACTTCCATTAACAGACTTTTGCATTTGAAGTATATGTTGGGATTAAATCAGCTTATTTTTGGAGCATTCAGGCACTTTGAATAATATGAATTCTACATGATGTGAGACATGATTTAATGGTCTACAAAATTGGCATATTTATCAACTATAAACACTAAACTTCAGAATCTCAGCTACAGTTAGTTTCCACAAAATACTCATCCTTTTGAAATTAAGATATCTTAATTTATTACTAATTAATTTCTAAAAGTCTATAATTTAATGATTCTAGTGTCCAATTCCTCAAACAAACACTGTAATCAACTATACTGATTTTTTTTAAAAGAAAACTCCTATATTTATTCATTATTAGTCTCACAAAGAAGGAGACCAATTCGATTTGAACCCAAAATCTCTTGGTCTTAGATGTGAGTGCTTACAAATTGAGTTACCTAACCTCGACTTATACTGAATTTATATTGCAGTTTATGCACAGTCAAATCTAAATTGACTAAAAAAAGAAAATAAAGCCTCCTAAATTTATCTATTATTATTTATATGGCTAATGCTTAGTATTTTAATTCAAAATAATTTTTGTATTAAATGAACACTGATTACGAAACTGTCCTTATTTTTAAAGTTATTTTGATAAAGTGACAGAGGTAATTTTACACGCTGTATATCCATTCAGACAAAAAAATTCATCTTAAAATGAAAACACGCATATTTTTCTTCTCCATCTATATTTACTATATTTGGACTGGCATATGATTGAAAAGCGCACCCACCCCCAGCACCCACCTTATAAAATGAGAAGTTCCTCCAAGCACTTCAAGCAGCAGCAGCAAGGGCTTTTAGCTCCTAGCCACCTGGTAGCTTCAGAATGGATCAGCAACAGCAGGTTGATGTCAACATTGAACTTGAAGACATGACAAACCAGCTTGAGAGGTTGAAATGGGTTGTCGATACTCCTGAGCCACCAGGCGTGGTAACCGAGCTCATTGGTTCTGCAAAAGGCATTCTCTTCCCACACGAAACCAAGAAGAACAGCTCAAAGCAGACCCCAAGAGGAAATGCCATGGCATTACTCCAAGGCCTGTTTCCAATCCTTAATTGGGCTAGGACTTACAAAGCTTCCATGTTTAAACATGACTTGATGTCTGGTCTCACTCTTGCAAGTCTTTGCATTCCTCAGGCATGTATTGTTGCTTGTTATTGACAAAAA
>CAODLS010479246.1:0-10924 GCA_948243855.1 Flueggea neowawraea | reverse complement strand
GCAAAAATAAACAATACCTAAATTAGTAAACCTTTCACCAAAAATTTTAAGACCTTAATTTTACGACATTAAAAGAATAAGAACATCAAAGAACTACCTGCCTCCAAAAGTATAGTGCATCCCTTCAAATTCAATAAAGACTGATCCCCTTTCTCAAATTCTGCTACTTGCGCTTGCAAGTCCTTCATGCTAGCACACAGTCCATCCAAGACATACTTATACCAGTTCATCTCCCTCAAATTGCTTATATCATTGAAAAACTCCAAATTGTAGGGACTGCATGACAGTGAGGACGAGGGCCGAAGAACACAATGGTTGGCAAGCAAAATAAAATTCGCAAGCCACTCCTCGCTGGTTTCCATATTAGACAACTCCTTGATCAAATCCTTCCTACTTTCCCTTCTAACTTTGTATTTTTGTCGCACATGACCCAAATTACTTTTGACCTTCTTAATGTCCCTTCCTCCATATGGAAGTCCCAAAATCCTCCCCATAACTTCTTCAGTCAACTTCAGCTCTTTACCAGGTACTTTTAAGGTTTGAGTTTGCCAACTAAATCGCCTCATCAGCTTTATTACCTCCACATTCCTACTTTGTTGATTTGCAACCCTAAGAGTCCGCCGAAGCCCAAATATATTATACTGTTGCGCTTTTCCTCTGATAGCCCTTTTAAAAATCTTGTGAAAGGCAGCAAACCACACCTCGTGCTGACATAGTTCTGCACAAACCAAAATTTAGTTTCATACAAAAATCCATGTAAGTGGTGCAATCCGTGAACATAATATACTCAACATTTCACATTTTGCAATTAATCAACATATTACCTTTTGCTTTCCATCATTACAACTCATTGCTTCCTTCTTTTTTTGTGATTGCACACAACTTTTAATCTCTTCCATGGTCGTCAATTACCAACACATCTAAGAAAATGCATTTACATAACTCAGATCAAGTTTCAAAATGTCCACTATTTTTGTGAAAAAATAAATCCATGTGTAGTTGGACTGGAGCAAAATTACGTGAGATTAATTAACTAAAACGCTAACAACTAAGCATATACCCATTAATTAACTAAAACCCACAAAATTTCAAAACCCTAGATTCACTGGAACGCCGCATTAACTATAACTTACAAATCTCAAACCATGGGCTGCAAGTGAAAAGGAAAATAAGAGACTTCAAGCACTTACTCTCAACATCGATTGACGACGAACTGGCTACGAAGAGGCCCAAAATGCTGGACTGGGAAAACTGAAACAGAGGAAGAAGATTTCGTCAAAGAACAGAAGAACGCTGACAACGCGACAAAGAGATGACAACGAGCATGCCGGTCATCGTCGAGGAGCGTAGACGTTGGGGAATAGTATGGACATTGAAAGAGGGTCAAAGTGATAGACAGCGCGAAAACTCAAAGCAAAAGGAAGAAGATTTCGTCAGAGAGCAGAACAACACTTCCAACGCGACGACAAGAAGACAACAGGCACGCCAGTTGTGGTCGACGAGTACGGAGGGAGACCACAAAAGGAGGTTGAGAGTGACTAAGGGTGTGAGTGACAGTCAAAGACAGTGAAAGTGACTGAGGGAGACCACACAAACCCAATTTTGTATTCACTCACCCGACCGACTTGATTTTGTGGAAAAATAAAAAATTGCTATTCTTTTTTGTAGACTTATTGTGTGCTCCAGACTTTTGTAAAATGCTTAAATCAGGCGCCACATTGGCGCCTGATTGTAGAATCCCCCTCCAGGAATCATGGAATTACAGTTATTTGATGCACATATTGCCTATATATAGGCTTGCTTTTATCAATAAAATGTGAAATATGTTCACATCATGAAATTATGTCAAAATTTCATAAAGAAAAAACAACAACAATAAAAAAACAATGCCTATGCTGAGAGCGTATTTTCAAGGAAATGTTCAGTTTTGGCTTTTTTTTGCCAATGCAAAAGTCTTCCTTGAGTAAAACCTCGAAAGCAACAAATAGAAAACTAAGCTGATTGTGCTGCTGTTCACCATGGCATTGCTCGGAAGGTTTCTTTCTGCCTAGACATTGACGGAATGGACCTTCCTGCAAAAGGGACAGCAAGTAGCAGCCTGAACATCCAATATTTGATGCAAAATCTAGTAGCTTTCCATAGGATCTTCAGCTTATAAGTGATAGAGAGCTGATTGTACTGTTGGGAATTTTCTTTTTTATCTGGAATTGTATTGTTGGAAGAGTAGATTAAATTGACATATAATATTGCTGGATTTAGTATAAAAGAAATTAGTTTGTTTGAGAATCTGAATGATAATACCGTTGCTTCGGACGAGAGATTACGTGGACATAAGAGATGGTGAAAAATGGGGTAAGTGGCGGAGAAATTAACAAAGCATCTTAAAACAAAATTCTGTTTTATGCAAACCAAACCGTTGGGAAAGACCGAAGGAGAATTAGTTCGTTCCTGAACTGAATCAGATCGACCGATAAGAAGTGGTGAATGTCGAAAGCGACGAATGAGTCATTTTCGAAATGAATCAGTGTGACTCTTTATTTCCATGCAAGTTCCTCTAAAGAGACGCATTTCATCAAGAAAAGCATATTTTCAAGAGACTTGTTCTGCTTTGGCTTTATTGCCAACGCGAGTCATATCATTGTCACCTTTGAGTAAAACCTTAAACGTGAATCTGATAATACTGTGTTTTCAATGGGGCTGAGATGTTGCTGCTGTTCTCCATGGCACTGCTTGGAAGGTTTTCTCCAGCCTAGATATTGACCGGCCAGAACTTCCTGCAGAAGGGAAAGCAAGAACTAGCTTGAGCATCCGATATCTGAAACAAAATCCAGTAGCTTTTCACAGTAAGCTTCAGCTTACAAATGCATGGTGCAAGTTAGTTTCTTCTTTTCCCTTGCAGAGATGAACTTGGGAAAGTAAAGCTAAAGCATACATTTTCTTTCAAATATGTCAAACTACTTTCTGTGACCATTAACAGACATTTTCTTTCAAATATCTTATTTCCATATAATTTTCCATCACAGATGCATTCCCACTATAAAATAAGATGCAATTCGGAGAAAATTCGTCCATTCTTTGATTCTGAGTTCCCATTCAAAGAAAAACAGCCTGAAATGGTTTAATAAACGTTCAATGACCATCACAGCAACTAATCATACAGATGTCAGCTAATCAAGTTCCACCTACTTGGATATGTAAATCAAAAGAGGAAACTGGAAATTGAAGCTGTAATTCCAGGGAACGGTAAGAAAAGCAGGAAAAGTTTGAGTGTCTCGATTACCGAGCAGTGAATAGTAAGAAAGCTTTATTCTTTTCAAACAGAAAAAAATTGAGACTTCTGGATATCCAAGCTAGTTCCTTTGCCAATAGCATAACAGCCTCCAAATATCTGATGCTTGAGTAAAATATCGCCAGCTTTTACAAATTTCCAGTTAACTCTGACGCCAAGCTTCGGAAGAAACCAGATATCTAGCCTCTGAGGAAAACAAACGGAAATCATAGATTATTTTTCTCTGACATATCAAATAAGCTTGCAGCTGAATATATAACTACAAGAAACTAACCAAGAAATGCCATTTGGCACAGCATTAGGTTGATTCTTGGAACTTGCCACTCTGGTTGGTCTTTAAGGATATGTCCATCTTTATAACTTTACAAGTTTTGAGTCCCCCAAGAATGAAACAAACTAAAAATCAAAAGAACTGCAAATGCCCCATAGTACAGCAAGGTCATATGGCTTTTCAAGAATGATTCGAACAAGGATATGATATCTACAATTATGTTTGAGAATAATTCACCTATTAAGAAAATTATAAGATCAGATTCACAAAAAGCAGCCTCCAACTTTAAATTTCTGATTTCCTTTCATCTTAGATATATAACCAAAACATCACAAACATTACACGGCATCCACTACTTAAGGATGAGTACAAATATGGCTTTGTTCCAACTAATCCATTACTACTAACATCCTCCTAGCTGATCCTGCAAGAAAAAAAAAAGAAAGAAAAAGAAAAAGAAAAGCTAAACCACACAAATTATGTTGGGAACAAAGCATTCTCTAGCAAATGATGTGACACAACAAGCAACGAGTCCCGTAAAAACCTTGAATTTATCTCATTGACAAAAGTGTTTCACTTATTGCCAAAATTGCTAATAAAATGCTAATCAACACCACTTAGGGCGTCTCTAACCGGTCACTAAAACGCAATTTTAGCGACCGGTTGCCACTCCAATCCGGCGCTATTTCTTGCGCCAAATTGGAGTGGTACTACAGTACGACGCCAAATTGTTCTTTTTTGTTTTTATGCTCTTCTCTTTTTATTTTTATATTTATTTTTTCACTCTATTTCTATTCATATGTATTACTCCCGAATTATACGAATATTATGTTGAATAATTATGTGTTATTTTCTTTCTAATTGTTATTAGGTCGTGTGTATTGTTTTTAAGTTAATCAATGAAATGTTTATTTGTTTGTTTTTGTTTTTTATTATTAAATTTTAATTAAAAAATATTATAATTAATTCTTGATTATATTTAATAAAAAAATTAGTATTTATTTATAATTAAAATTAAATTTTACGATTAATTTTGTTTAGCAAATAATGACAAAGAATTAAGTTTGTGTTTACTTTGAAAAATAATAATAACAGAAAATAGAGTTGGAAGGAATATTCCAAGAACATTATTTTTTAGAGTTGAAAATAGAGTTGTAGGTTGGAGATGATTTTACTGTAGCTAGTCTATTTGTAAAGTAACTTGTTCTAAAATAGAGTGTTGGATTGGAGATGTCCTTAATTGACATTTAAATAAGCTGTTCATGTTTCATAAATTGAAAGAAGTGAAGTAAAATAAAGCTTACTTGTGTTATGGGTGGCACAAATGAATTATGTGAGAACAGGAGGTTTGGAGAGAAATATGAGTTTTACACAATGCAGTAGAATGGAGAAGTTCTCCACCACAACACCTTTATAAACGACAAAAAAAGCCCGAATGCTATATTAAACTTTCAATGATATAGCAACTAATCATACACATGTTAGCTAATTAAGTTCCACCTGCTTAGATATATGACTCCGAACGGTAAACTGGAATCCAACGAGTGTTAGGACAGCTTCATTCCTTCAAAACTCTAACTAATCTCTAGCACATTAATTTCCACTCTAACAAGCATTGAGTCTTACACAAACCTTCATTCCACATTGTTGATTGAATTGAAAATACATTGACAAAATTGTCAATCAAATGGTAATTGCTAAGGTTTAGTTACAATTTAAGTGAGCTGGTCTTGTTTTATCAAATGGATAGAAATGAAATAAACAATACTTACACGAGTTTTGGTCGTTCGGAGCATAATATGGTTCTTCCACCTCCCAATACATTACCGAAAGCAAGGGCCTTGTAATTAGCTGATACAAGACATAAATGAGCGCATAAGACATGTAAGTGGAGAAATATAGTGATGGAATTGGGGGAAAAAAAGAAAAGACATACCTCCTCCTACCAATGGTGGAGTTTGCCACCATAGATATAGTGAGGATAATTTATTTGTATGTAAGGGACGTTGGCAGTGATGTGCAAATACTTTTTTATGCACTCTTCTGCTTTCAGTAGAGGACAATCCCTAACTGTCAGGGATTGAATTGTAGGAGGGAAGCCACTCTTTGGCAAGGACGGGAGGTTAGGGCACTTTTTAATTAATAATTCCTCAAGAGAGTTGAGTTGTTGGATGCTACTTGATATAGATTTCAGGTTTTTGAATTTCCTGATCTCAATATGTGTTAAGGAAGTTGGGAGCTGAAAGTGTGGAAATGAAATTACTGTATCTGTGCCTGGAATCGGACCCCAGATCCTCAGACTTGTAAGTGAGGCAAGTTGGTGAAGTCCCCACTCTGACATTGGCTGTTTCAGATTTGTGCAGGATTCGATAAAAAGCTCTTTGGAGGCAAACTCCTTTCCCCAAAGGAACCCATTCCAGAACCTTCAATTATCACGTTTGATAGAGCTGATAAATTATCAGCTCCTCGAATACGTAAATGCCCGAGAAAGGTGAGATTGGGTGAAATCCTCAGAACGTAGTCTAATAATAGATCTGGAATTTCAAGACTCTCAAGTGAATGAGGAATCTGGTCAGTTGGAGAGAAAACAAGGGATGGGCAACTTCTCTAATTTAGGACATTCATAATCAACAAAACTTGAAGGTTGCACGGCATAAGTCCTTCTCCACCCTCAACCAATGACACCATCTCCTCACAGTCAAACAACTCTATATTATTCAAACAATCAAGTTTCCTCAAATCTATTCCATCTTGCTACAAGTACTTCACTTTATCACACTTGCTAATGAGGATAAATTGAAGCGCTCTAAAGGAATCTATAAGCTCTTTGTTTAGATGTTTAAGGCCTGAGATACTTTCAATAACAAAGAGAGTGAGGGAGGACAAATCGGGTACATTTTCTAGCAACATTTCATTGCATTCCAAAATTCTCTATGCAGAAAGAGATGGAAGCTTTCTTGACCACTCCACTAGTTGTTGACAGTCCTCCACATGAAGGTTTTCAAGCAAAGGGAGGCAACCTGGATACATTTGAACAACTTGGGACAACATTTCAATTCCAGATCGCGAAGATTAGGAAATATTGCAGTAGTTTCTTCAATGGGCTTATTTGACCAATGCTCCCAATTGGACATTTCACTAAATGTCAACCTCTCCAAAGATGAAAACAACACCTTAGGCTGAGAGGAAAAAGACATTTCCCCATAAAACTCTGAACTCAATTCTTTTATTCCATCCATGCCACTTACTGCCAGATCTTTAAGTAAAGGAAGCCCTCCAAGTGGTGGCATTGATATCACATTGTGACAATTTTTCATCTTAACATACACCACATTAAAGATTGAGGTATCCCCTACCCATGATGGGAATTTCTTACCTCCATAATTACAAAATGAAAGCCTTTTTATGTTTTGATGAGGCTGCAATGCATTGAGAACTTGTTCTTCGTGGTTTTGATCTCGCAACTCACCAAATTCACTGGTCCACTTCAAGCTTAATTTATTAAGACCATGTTTTTCCTTTAGATTGGCATCTTCTGCGTCTTGGATACTTCCCACATTTTCCAATCTTTCAATACTAATCTTTCCTTGAAGATTTGACAACTTATGCAGCAGAAGCAATAAGATTAAAAAGGATAAATAATTGAATCTGTTCATTCACACACGAATGCCGGAAACAATCTGGTGGATAACTATTGAGTCCGTTGATTCATGCACGAATGCCGAAAACAATCTTCTATAAACCTGTTGATTATGCAAATACCTAAGAGAATAGGTATCTAGGAGAATATGTATCAAAGATCGTTGATTCCCGTATAAATATCGAAATTTGGAGAGAAAGAAAATGTCTTCATGCCGACATATTATTATCAACTCTGATTTGATAATAAGAGTCCTAAACAAAATAAACAAAAGAAATAAACTTATTTTTAATATTACTAAACGAGAAACCTAATTAAAATAGAATCCTAAATTAATTAAAATATAACATGGACTTCTTTTTTTTTCTCCACTGCATCATTCTCCCCCGGGTGGAAAGAATTTTCCCTTGAATTGTAGCCATGTTCAAACTGTTATGATTTCATGGATCTGCTTCTCCATGTCCCTTTCATAGACTTTTTGAGTCGTTGTTGTCTTCACATCATCAAGATTGTTCGTCTCTGATACCAACTGATGCAACGAAAGCAATAAGATCAAAGGGGATAAATAATTGAATCTGTTGATTCACACACGAATACTGGGAACAATTTAAAGGACAACTATTGAGTCTGTTGATTCGCACACGAATACCAAAAATGATCTTCTATAAACCTATTAATTCTGCGAATACCCAAGAGAATAGGTATCAAAGATCGTTGATTCGCGCAGGAATACCAAAATTTGGAGAGAAAGAAAAAGTGTTCACACCGACTTATTATTAACTCTGATTTGAAGAAACAAGACTATTACATAGTTATAGGGCATAGAAAATCACTAACAAGAGTTCTAAACAAAATAAAAAAAATAATTTTTAATATTCCTAAACGAGAAACCTAATTAAAATAAAATCCTAAATTAATTAAAATATAACATGGACTTCTTTTTTTTTCACTGCATCACAACTCCTTCAATTCTCTTATTTCAAATCCTTTCTCTTTCCCAACAACAACCTTGGTTCATTTTGAGAGATTAATCAAATTGCCCATTCGTAATGGCATCTCTTTCAATTTCTTCGTCCTTCTAATGTCAAGGCGGTGCAGGTTGATCAAATTAGCAATAACAGTAGGCAACATAAGAAGGCTGTTACAATGATACAGTATCAACATTTGCATGTTGTAGAGTTCACTTAATGAATCAAGCAACTTCTCAATGTTCCTCCACGATAGGTCAGGGCGTCGTAGGTGCTTAAGATTTGCAATTAAGCTTGGCAACTCTGTGATTTGATAGTCTGCTAATGAAATTATCTTTAAAGCCTTCAATTTTGGCACCAAGTTGTTGACCACATGACTACTCAAACAGGAGTATATGAATGACCATGATTTTATATGTAATGGTAGAAACATTCGTAAACCCCTCATTTCATGAAGGGATTCAAATCTTTCGGAGATTTTATACCGGTGATGAGTGAATGCCATATATCGAACTTTCGCAAGTGATTTGTAGTTTTCACCTTCCAACTTATCATCTAAGTTGAACAATATTTCTTTGCTGATGAATTGAGCAAGATCACTGATGAGATCATGCATCACATATTTTGATCCATCACGAATAGATTGTTGAAAGAAGGACCTGATAACATATCTTGAAAATATTTGTGGCCCAATTCTTCCATTTGCTTGTTTTTCTTTGACTGTTGAAGAAATCCTTCTGCCATCGACAATATAACCAACTGACTCTCATCGAATTCAAAATCCTTAGGAAAAACTGCACAAAATGCAAAACACTGCTTTAAATGGGACGAAAGATGATGATAGTGTTAGAGACCTACCTATAGTAGAAGTATTTACTTACTATCATGTGTAGCATATAGCCTTTATTGAGTTATTGTTGCTTTACTTCTTATCTAATTAGTTGTTAAGTTTCTTATCTTGTTAGTGCTGCTATTGTTGTACTTATGTATAAAGGAACAATTCTGTTGAGAGATATTCTTGTAGGATATTCTAATCCTATAAATTAGCTAAATCAGATCAGAAAAATATGTTCTATATAGCTATTGTTTCCTAAATTAGATGTCTGTACAACACTATAAATACTTGTACCATTATAAAGAAGAAATACGACAATATACCTACCTCTATTCAGTTATCATTTTCTGGTTGGTATCGGAGCCCTCCTAAATAGAAGTAAAACCTAGCCGCTTATGAAACCTATAACTACCATGTCTGGCATTTTAGAATCATCTAGTACCCCTATACAAACTACTCCTACCCAACCCCCTCCATCAGAATCCCATTCTATTCAGATTACTTCCTTACATCAAAATGGAGATCACTTCTTTTGGGGGTCTTAATCTATACACATGTGCATTCAAGGGAGAGGTATGATTGGTTATCTTACCGGTGATAAAAAGAAGCTTACATCTGAATCTGCTAATGCTTTTGTCACGCAACCAGGTAATCTTTTTAGTAGTTCTAAAGCCCTTTCTTGCTCTTTTGCATACAATTCCACTATTTGGAAAATCGATTTAGGAGCCTCCAATCATATGACTAGTCAATCTCATCTCTTGAATACTTACACTCCTTGTTTTGGTCATGAAAAAATCTGCATAGTGGATGGAACTCTTTCTCCTATAGCTGGCAAAGGTTTGATTCAATTGTCTCCTAATATATGTCTCAAATATGTTCTTCATGTTCCTAAGCTTGCAAATTATCTCAAGACTCTAATTGTACTGTCATTTTTTCTAGCTCTCACTGTGTATTTCAGGAACGGACTACGAAGAAGATGATTGGCAATGCTAAACTTATAAATGGTCTTTTCTACTTTGTTGAAGAAGACTTAAAGAATAAAGAAGCTCAATGCCTAAGTCGTATCAGTTCTATCTCTGTTAAAGATGAAATTTTGTTATGGCATAATAGATTAGGACATCCTAGTTTTTCTTATCTTAATAAAATGACGCCTCAGTTGTTTAAGTCAGTTGATTACTCAAAACTTCAATGTGAACATTGTGTTTTATCTAAAAGTCATAAAGCTTCTTATCCCTCCAGACCATACAAACCTTCTAAACCCTTTTATCTTATCCATAGTGATGTTTGGGGGTCATCAAGAGTTAAAATGATTTATGGTAAACGTTGGTTTGTAACCTTTATAAATGATCATACTATGTTATGTTGGGTGCATCTATTACGGGAAAAATCTGAAGTTGCTAAAGTTTTTCAAAACTTTCATGCTTTAATTGAAACTCAATTTCACTCAAAAATTGGCATCCTTCATTCTGATAATGGTACTGAATATTTCAATGAAGTTCTTGGTAGTTTTTTTTTGCAAAGTAAAGGCATTTTACATCAATCCACTTGTGTTAACACACCTCAGCAAAATGGAATTGCTTAGCAAAAAAACAAACATCTTCTTGAAGTATCTCGTGCCATCATGTTTGGTATGAATGTTCCTAACGATTTATGGGGTGAGGCTGTTTTAACTGCTGCATATCTTATTAATAGGATGCCAAGTCTTGTGCTTAATTTTCTTTCACCTATGGATGTGTTGAAAATAGTCTTTCCTCACAGTCATCTATGTTCAAATCTTCCCTCTACGGTTTTTGGATGTTCTGCTTTGTTCATAACTCTAACGTGAACTCTAAACTTGCAACTATGGCTAAAAAATGTGCGTTTGTTGGTTATGCACCTTCTCAAAAGTGATATAAGTGTTATAATCCCCAAACAAAAAAAA
>CAODLS010479235.1:0-10829 GCA_948243855.1 Flueggea neowawraea | reverse complement strand
GTTTCGCAAAAACGTTCCAATTAATACCACTTTGAACGAATATATCATTTTCCCAAAAATGAAAAAAATCCTTTCAGAAAAAATATTTATTACAAAAATATTTAGTATTCAGAACAATAATTATTTCAAATAAAATATATTTGCTCCGAAATATATTTTCAAAAGCCAAAACATTCAGTTCAGAGATCAAAATAAATAAATATTAAAAACTTAATATTTATTTTTCGAAAACAAAATAATTTTCAAAACTGGTTTCCACAACCCAAAGTTATCACATAAGTCATATTTTTAGGATTCTCTATCCTTTATTAATTTCAATTTCATGTCAAGTTCAGCACAACAAAAATATACAGAATTTAGAGGACACAGCCTATGTGTCTAAAGTGCTACCACACTCACCTGGACGCCGAGAAATAATCCAAAGCACGGTCCACTGGTAAATAAATGGTCTTTTCAGAAACCACGCAGAGCTGGAACAAACAATATATTCACATATCAGACATGGTACCATGACTATACTGAAATACGTGCAAATGCATATGCAAGCCAAACACTCTAACAACCCTGAAAATTATTTCGGCCCAAAGTCTAACATAAATGTCTAATTATTACACTCCGGTGTAAAATTATAGATCAGTTCCCGAACTTTTCAAAATTACTATTTAATTCCCAAAACAACAGAAAATTATAACTTAGTCTCCAAACCTTTCAGAATTTCTAAATTAATTCTCTAAGTAATTTAAAATTAATATTTAATCCTTCAATTTTCTAAAATTATCATTTTACCCTAAGTTCTTCAAAATTACAATTCTGCCACTATGTCCAATATAGATTCAGTTCCTAAATATCCAATATCAGTTTCAATCCTCAAAATGCTCAGAATATGACAAATTTTATTTTTAGTCCTTTCGTTACAAAATAACACCAAATAGTCCCTAATACCGAGCCAAACATAACCCAATGTTTTTAACCATATCATTCAACTCAAAATCACCTAAGGAGTCTAAATCTGACCTTGGTTCATAAAAAAACCGAGTCAAATGCTCCAAAATCAATTCGGACCGAAATACCCTTTTCACCAAAAATCATCCAATCTTCCATTTGTAACCTAGATTCATGTTCTTCCAACTCTCCCCATCCGAAAACCATTAAAAATCCATCCGAAAACCATTAAAAATCACTCCCAAAATTCTAAATTCTCATTCGGTCAACTCTCCTAAAAAACGCAAGAAAATAACCAAAGAAAAGAGGAGAGAGAGAGATTACCTCAGTTAGCTCGTCTGATCGACGAGGAAGAGAGAGACGAGAGAGAAAGAGAGTCAGATCGTGAGAGAGAGACGAGACGAGAGAGAGAGTTTCAGTTTTTGAGGAAGAAAAGAAAAAAAAACGAAGAAGAAGAAAGAAAAAGAAATTTGGCTACTGAGTTTTGAATCAAAACAACATCGTTTTTGCTTGCTCAAAGCGACGTCGTTTTGTTAACTGAGAAATCGGCTCCTGTAGACGCGAACGACCGATCGTCTGGCGACTCGAACGACATGTCGTTTCCTCTCCAAACCGAACGGTCTAGAAATTTAGAAGAGGTATTTGTGCAGTTTCACTTCACATTAATGGTTTTGATTGGCAATTTGCAAATGTTGCTCAGCAAGTCTGTTCTATATAATGAGACGAGTGACTCAGTTTTTTGGGTTGTACGTGATTGGAGAAACTTGTAGATGTTCTCCCTTGTTTATTGTGGAGATAAACAACACCTTTGGAAGTGTTGGTATGAATTATTATTATGATTCAGTTTTTATTTGTCAGGATGATGCAGTATTGACCTACGTATGAAGTATATAGTAACGAAGTTGATAAATGACTAGCCCTAGTGGTTTTTACTTAACCATTTGGCCAACAAATCCAAGACCGTGGTGAATGGATTTGGCTAGAAGTCCGTTGTAAAGTCTTCATTAATGTGCTGCATCAAAAGTCAAAATCAGTTGTCAAAAAGTGCAACACTGATTGCATCGCCATTAACCACTGAAGATCAGAAGATGTTGCAGGATGCAAGTAAGAAAAGTCGGAAGCCTAGAATTAGTAAGAGTCACGACTTTGACACAGAAAAGACTAGTTGAGAAAGCACGATAGACTGCGTAAGAGAAGCAACTATTCCCATCCAAGCGAAAATGAAGGCATCGTCAATATTAAAAGGATTCCTTCTATGGTTCCCATCACCGCTTTTGGAATCGAAAAGAGAAAGCTTTGCATACGATTGGCAGTGTTCATAATTTGAATAGGAAATGCTTTGTTCTGAATGTACTGTATGTATTCGGTGTGCATATGAGCAAATTTTCTCTTATCACACGATACAGAGCTTGAATTGGGGCTGCAATCTTTCTGTTTTAGCTGTATATGATCTGATACACACAACCACCACGGATGGCATATCGGCCGCAAGGTGCATGATTTTGAAAGCAGGGTCTGCAATAGGATGTTGTCAGTCACTGATTTCTTCAATTCGATTGTAAGAAAAGATGGCTTAGAACCTGTTTCGAAATCTTTGAGCTTTATTTCCCCTTTCAAATTCTTTTGTTTCTTTTTTAGTTGGTTCATCATTGCTCCATTTTGTATGTTCACTTGTTTGTCAATGTTCCTCAAAAGAGCAAACTGGATTTCAGTTGGATGCATCTACTGTAGTAATAACTACAAAAGAATTAACTTCCCCCCCCCCCCCCCCCCACATCAAGTCTTTTGTTTCTTTTCAAGTCATAATTATTAAGAGATTTACTTCTTTCTTTTATAATTCTGCTTCAGGTACCTTGAAGTATCATCTTACCATGATAGTATTCATTCAATCCTGGACTTTCTTTCTTTCTATCTTTAAGTATGTTGTCCGATTAAAGGTGGAAGTACTCATACTTGATGTTAGCGTCCTAATTGAGTCAAGTAACGTTGGAATATTTATGCTCAACTTGTTTATATTCTGCTATCTTCAAATTAAGCTCATAATTTTCTTCTTGAGGAAGAAACTTATGAATCTAGTCTAATCGAGCTATTCATTAGACTTATCTACAATGTTAGTGAGAAACATACACAAATTTTATATACAAAATTTTTATATCTAAGAAATATAAAAAAATATATATAATAAAGAAGAGACAATCTAAAAATTTATTACATTGTGATGGTAATACAATTAACAAGAGATTCTTTATTAATCAGATTATATGATAGAGGAATAATCAACTGGGTGAGAATCTGATTGGAGTTTCAGTGAACCAAACTGAAATACTAGGAATCAAAATCTAGTTCTCATCTCAAAAACTGTGAATCAAACACGCCCTAATGTTTCATGGCTAATTAATTAACTTCAATCGACACTAAGTCCTATACGCTAAAGTATTTAATTAGTTCCATTAAGTTTAACTATTTGTGATTTTGAACATTGGTTTAAGTAACTTTAACTACTTAAGCAGTTGAAATTAAGTAGCTAAACACTATTGTTTCTCAAAACAATGTCGTTTTGAGTAGCAATAATGTTATGCACAAACATACGCCAATCATCTCTGGTTAAACTGTTTATCCTAAACTGTTTAATTAGTTAAACTAACATTGATTCTAATTTAATTTATTTAGGTTAAGTAACCGTAATTCTAATTTCAATTAGTTAATTAACCTTAATTCTAAATTAAAAATTTTGTATTTTAAAATGATCTAGTGAATGTCTATTCTTTTTTATATCAAATTTGTTACTTTTTTTTTTCAAATTTTATGTCTAAACTGAAGAAATTCGGTCCCAATAGGAATGATAATCTAAGAGGGGTGAATTGGATTTTTAACAAGTTAAAAACTTTGTTGAAAATTTTTTGCAAACCAAAATAAAAAACAAAGTTCTTTAAAACCAAAATCAAAGTTAAATACGGAAGCAACTCAAAAACTAAAGATCCAACCCACACACAACAATAAAAATCAAAAGCAAATTAAAAAGAGAAGGGAAGAGAGATATCAAAGCCCAAGATTTATAGTGGTTTGGTCATCCTTGACTTACGTTCACTCCTCTAGATCCACTAGAGAATTTCAATCCACTATCTTTTCACTTCCGAGTGGAGAGAAACCGTTTATAACACTTGTTTTGCAGGATCAACAAGAAAATTATTACATATTGTTTTAAGGACAAAACAAGTAAACCAAATCCCTAGTTTTTGCGGGCTCAACTAGAAAATTGAAACAACTTGTTTTCAGGATAAAACAAGCAAATTAAACCTCTAGTTTTTGCAGGTAACAAACTAGAAAACCTACACCTCTAGTTTTCTAAGGCTCACTAACAACTCTTGTTTTTCTAAGGCACAACAAGAAAATCTATCTACCCCAAACAAACAACCTTGCTTGATACAAAAATCAACCCAAGATATAGTAGATTAAAACTCCCAAATACTTAGAAAAAAGATCACAAATAAATAGCTTAAATAGGTTTGAAAGGTAGAGAAGAGAGATAAAATGAATAGCAATTATTAGCGAATGTATCTCTTATTTCTCTTCTGACATTGGATGTCTATTTATAGTTACTCTTAAGAATATAATCGTTTGAGCATCGAAGTAGTCGTTATGAGAGAATGAAAAATTCTGTTTTAATTGACGTCACTATCATTAACGTGCGTTGTTCCTCAGTAATGCGCGTTCGTCAAGTGTGCATAGCATATCAACGTGTGTTGTTGGCCATCAGCGTGTGTTGTTGAAGTTGTATCGTTTCTATTATGATGACTAATTTCATTAGCGTGCATTGATAAACCATTCAACGTGCCTTAATGAATGATCAGCGTGTCTTGCTCCACATTCTAGAATATGGACTTTCACCCAGATATCCATTAACGTGCCTTGTTCATTCTTTAACGTGTGTTGTCGAATTTGATCAAGATTGCACCTTTGAAATCTACGTCAGTATGTCAGAGAATATTCAGATTCAAATATCAAGGAGCATCTCATCTTTGTCTCCATCTGAAGCTCGTCAACGTACTTTATACATCAACAACGTGCGTTGTTCATTTTTCTTCAATGGTGATAGCAGGGGTTCTTGATTTCATCAACGTATCCTCAATACAATGGCTTGGACAAGTTCGGAGTTAATTTCTCGCCAACGTGCGTTGTTTGTCAACTGCGTGCCTTAATGAACTTGAATATGATACCAGTCAGCTTCAGTCATCATCTACACGTGTTGTTGGATCTTCAACGTGCCTAGTTGTCATTTTTGCATACATCAACGTGCCTTGATGATAACTAGTGTGCCTTGTTCATCATTTATGCACTTTATTAAATCGACAAAATACTTTGTTGTCAAATATCATCAAGTCTAGAATTTTACACTTCTTTCATGGATGTTTTGCAATAATCATCATCAAAACCGAACTCAACATAAACCATATATAGTTTTGGTTAAAACTTAAAATCATGTAGTCTGAAATAGTTTTTTAGTACATAATTTTAACCAAAATTATATAAGAAAAAAAATAGTTTAGTAAGACCACGAAGTTTTACTTAAACCTAACGTATTTTTAGGGATTCAGGGTTTAGGCTAAACCCTATACCTCAAACTCCTAAAACTATATGTAGTTTTAAGTTTAAAAAACAAATCTAACCTCAGCCTTCTCAAAGCTACAACGTCAAGCTTGTCTGCGTTTTTGTGAAGAGAAAACGGAAGCAAAAAGAGAGGTCAGCCTTCTAACCGTGATGTTTCCACATCCCGGTAATTGAAGTTGCAATTTTTTTCTTTCACATTTATTTCTTTTTATCAGACAGATTGAGATCACCGTTTCATCTTGCTGTCGATTTTAAAAGTATCAGCTTTTAGTTTTGTCTGCTGAATGCAATTCGTTTATGTTGCGAATCTGTGTTCGTCAAGTTATTTCATTAATGTTTAGCGCATATGCAGATGCCATTAATACTTTTAGTATTGTTATTTCTGGTAATTTTATGTATGCAGGTGACATTAATACTTTTCTTAAAGGATGGTTCATAAGTAAAAATATAGAATACAAAGCAAACTAGTGTTTGAATTTGTTGTTTATATTTTGAATTGGAACAACCCCACAACTGAAATATGATGTCATTATCATACCTTCGCTTAGTACATTATTTGAACATTATATGTAACGCCCGTCTAAATTTTTATTTAATTAAAATTAGTGCATGCATTTAGTATATTTTGCAAATATTGGTCATAGTCTCATCGTTGTTTTGCCAAGAGTAGAATAAGAAGAAAATAAAAATAAACAAAATCTTACTATTTACATAAAATTAATAATAAAATAAAATTAATCAAAACCTAATAAGATTTTTAATGAGAATGGAACTTAATAGTAAAGTTACTAACGTATGTAGGTGTCTTTTGTTAACAAAAAAAAAGAGAGGGAAGATTAAAATATATAAAACGTAACATAACTAGATTGCCACCAAAGGAAAGCATCAATCAAGTGAGCCAATTGAGAAGAAACCAAAATTTGATTACTTGTACATAGAAAAAAATTTAAGCAAAGAAATCAGTACTGGAATAGAAATAGCAACTTCCGCCAAAATATATTTTGAATAGCTCAAAAGTAGTAAATGACTAAACAAAACTATAATAACAATTAAATAATAAATTTCCAAAAAAAAAAAAGATTTTGTAAAGCATTTCGGTGGTGCATCAAACCCTAGCCTAGAGACATTGTATTTTTCAGCCATTCTTCCGAAAACTGAAAGTCACCTCCATCAAAACTGAAAGCCATTCTTGCAAACAAAAGAACAAAAAAAATAAACAGAGAAAGACAATTGCAATGGAGTTTGCTTGACTCTGTCTTTTAGCCGCCTCCATAAAAATTATTCTCTCTTCTCCAAAATCCAAACAACATTGTGACATGGCAAACAACTGGTTTTCTCTTCTCCAAGGTTGTCTTTCATGTTTTATCTGCTCCAAAATCCAAACCAAAGGTAACGGTTTAGAATTTCATAATTTTGAGTTTCCGAATTTCATAGTAGAGGTTTAAGTCGATCTAGATAAGAAAGGATAAAATATAAATAAGAAAGGACAAAATATATATGTATTTTCTTTTAGTATAGAACCCAAAAATCAATTCATTCACCTTGTTAGAATTCCTACAGTACCATGCATTTCCTGATCTTGAAGGAAAAAAGAAATTATTAAGTACATGCATCACCTTATATGTATAAACTATGTGGAATAAATAGACACAATAATATAGGTATTAGGGTAAGAGTGATAATAATGTTATTAATTATGACACTAATAATATTTTTTTAAAAAAAAAGATAGAATGTGGCCGTAGACATGCATACTAGTTCTATGATTTTTGTGTAATTAATTCAGCAAACATCACAAATTATTTAGGTCACAAGGGCGATAGTTGGTTGGATAGGTCGGAATCATGAAAGGTTTAGCGATACGTGAGCTTGAGGTAAGTGGTATTAATTATATATGTGCCGAATATATGCATACTTGTCATATGTATTTGTTGTTGAAGTGAGTATGTTTTTTTAATGCTATGTATGTCATGGTTTTTTTGAGATCGACATTCTGGTTGTAATGAGGTATCCTTTGATAGATGATTACATTCTTGATACGCACAATAAACTTTAACCAAAGTGGGAACGATAATGAACAGAAGAAACACGATTAATTACCTTAACCTAGGAATGACTCATTTAGTAGGCACGATAGGGTGATCTCTTTTATAGATACTAGGTGCATTGCGGCACGACAAAATCTCCTTGTATTATATATATCAGGTATAATATGAAACAACTTGGTATATTTTAAAAAAATGTGAATAGCGACGATGGCCAAACAACTATTGCTAAGACATGACTAGGTTAGGCAGGGACCTAAAAAAATATTAAATTTTAGGAATATAAATGGATAGCAAACTAAGTTTATAAAAGGGAGTTGTTGGATATGTGGTGCTTGTCAACTGCGAAATATTTTTTTAAAATTAATTGGATGATTCTATGTGGGATGTTATATTTAATGGGTTGCATGTGTGTGTGATATGTGGGTATATAATTGACTACCATTTATTGAGTAGGCAGCTCATCCATTGCTACTAAATTTTTTAGGAGTCGACGTTGATAAGGACCTTACTTTTGGCTAGTTTTCGAAGAGATTGTACTTCATTTGAGAGGTTGGCCAGCAAGCGAAGTCTCGTTTTGAGTTTATCATATTTTAGATTTTTCTAGACTTATTTTCAATACATAATAAATGTTATTGGAGTTAGAACTTGTGGATAACATTTAGAGTTTGTGCTTAGTTATTTTTAAACTAAAGGTATTTTAATTATTGGGATTGTGTTTAACGTTTTGATTATAATAAATTTTGTAAATATTAAGTGTTAATTATAATCATATGTATTTAAGTAAATAAATGGGAGAATTAAATTATATGTCCATGGAACAAAATAATTCTTGCTCTCTTAATCATAGTTCAACTTCTTCTACAGTGTACTATGTCTAAGGGAGCTTATAAGTTGTTTACTGTCAGCCTTATAGAGTTGTATATTTTTATCTCTTATATTGTTATTGGATTATATCGTAACTTCCGTTTTCATGAAGGAGCACGTTGAAGAATCTTTTGATGTTTGTTGATGTAGCTTTCTTGATGCACTGCAGAGATTCACTCTGAGGATTTACCGACAAAAATGGCATTCTCTCCCGAGCAGCTTTTAAAATTTTCTAAAACGATGGACGAGAAGATGAGGAAAAGTTTCCTTGATTTTCAATATGATGAGCTTGTTGAAGAGTCTTTGAGACGTTTTTCGAGAGCATTAGAGGAAAAGAAGTTGAAGCAGGACAAGATACTGCTTGGTGAATTCGTATGTGCTTTTAAAATCATCCAAACATATAGAAAAATGAATTCTTGGGTATACTTTGGATGTAATGATGAGTTCACAGAGTTCTCAGAGTGGATTAGTCATTTATTGCAATCCCGAGGATGCTGTGACTTTGATTCTAGGATTCTCCGAGAACATCCACAACAGCGCAAAGATACTGGTATATTGGATAGCACTATGGTTTTATCTTCCGACCTCCAATTAGAATTCCGAGTTGTAAAGGATAGAAATGGAGTTAGAGTGAAGATTGATGATTTTGATACTCTCATGAAATTATTGTGTAACCCATGCAATGCGATTCCCGAACCTGATGTTGACTATCAAAAAATAAAGACTGATTGGGATCTTCTATGCTATATACTGAAGAGGAAGGAGGGGAACAGGAAGAAGGAGGAGGAGGGGAAGTGGGAGGACGAGTAGGAGGAGAAGAAGGACTCAAAAATCAATCCTCTCGAGCCAAATATATTAATGCGTCTCGACCGAAGGACCATCATGTGTTTACTTGAAAAAACGTCTTTCTGTAGTTATGAGAAGCTTTTCGTATATGTTCTATTTGCATATTTGAAGGAGCATTTGGAAAGAGTGTTTTTTTCAAAAATGTGCATGAATTCTCAATCGAGGATCTTGAAAAAGTAAGGAAGAAAGAAAAGAAAAAGAAACCCGAAAGTAACATCATAGATGAGGATTCAGATGTTGAAGCAGAGGCAACTGACCAAGATGAGGATTACGAAATTAAAGTAGAGGCAACAGAGATAGCTAATGAAAATGAAGGAAAGGTCGAGGAAGCAGGGGATGAAAGTGAGGTTGTCAAAGTTGAGGAAGAAGTTGAAGCAGAAGTTAAGGAGAATATGCTCAGAAAGAGAAAAAAACAGAAAAATAAAAAGAAGAAAAAGAAACATGCTAGTGAAGGATCTAGCAGTAATGTGATGGATGGGGATTGCAATGCTGAAGCAGAGGCTGTGGAGGTTGTCAAAGCTGACGAGAAGAAAGAAGCTGAGGGAAAAGCTAAGGTGAAGAAAGATATATTTGGAGCTGAGGAGAAAGCTGAGCTGGAGAAACATAGGTCTGGAGGCTCTTTCCTGAAGGAAGATATCCATCTCTTTTATATGTTTTACCGGTGTGTAGAGCTTTTCTTCTTGTTAACCTTTTAAGCTTTTGTTTAGCCTTTTAATCTCACTACTTAGAAAGTCTTTATACTGCTAACTTGGTGCAGTTCCATAATATTATTAGAACACAATAGCAGCGTAGTGTTATCATGATCTGGTACGTTATATGTATAGCAAATTATACAATAGGAAATGGATTTAATTAATGGATTTAAATTAAAATAATTTCAACTCAAATGGTAGATAACCTGATAAACTCTATCTAACTTATTCAAAATTGAAGTTAATCTAATTAAATTATAAGTTAAATCAAATTTAGTAACTATATCTGGATTTTCCTAAGAAGCGTTGTTAATAGAATACATAACGGAGTAACCGAAGTCTTAGTTCCATTATATAAACATAATAGGTACATAACGTTATCCTAGTTATTAAAAAACATTATCTTATTTTTAATTAATATATCTAGTTTAGTAATCAAATTAAAGAAGGGCATTTAATGTATGAAAAGTTTTACCCCTTTTTAATACTTCTATAAATGTTTATTTACGTTATGATGATTGATGCTGTTTGGAAAATCAGTTCTCTCAAGCCAGCGGAACAATCAAAGGCTGAAAATGAACTGTAAGTTCTTGGCTGATGAATTGATTTTTTTTTTTTTTGTGTTTTGGCTTATATGCAGTTGCCTTTTGCAGATTGTGAATTGAAGGATTGTTTCATACATTGCTTTCTTGTAAACGTAGGTGATGCTAACATGGCTAAGGTGTTTGGGACTTGGTCCATGAACGGATTCAAGCTGATGGTTCCAAAGAATGAGAGTGAGGGGTCGGAGTTGAACCAGAGACTTTTGGGTTTGGTAATTTGTTAAAGA
>CAODLS010479233.1:0-10762 GCA_948243855.1 Flueggea neowawraea | reverse complement strand
CATAGCCGGGATGCATGAAGTTGTTGTTACAAGCAGGACCCTGGATGCAATCAGATCGGTGTCAGAACAAAATCGTAGCCTATGGAGAGTATCATCAACGGTAATCGAAACTAACTATAATAAATCTTCTTGTTTACATATTTATGAATTAAAGATAAATTCAAATAAGTTTTAACACCAATCTTTCTGTTGTGTGTAGCTTTTTGCACACATAGCATCAGATGCTGTGCTGAAGCCTTTGGGGCACTTTGCAGAGAGCCCTTCTGCCAGCAAATACCCGGCCATCTGTACCGGAGAGTTCGTTGAACAAGAGCTTGCAGTTATTAATCTCAAGGGAAATAATGGGCAGGCCTGATTATCTGTAATAACGATTAATCATTGTTTATCAACAGATTATAACAGCTTTTGAGGTTGATATGCTTCTTAACAAAAGTATTTCTTAATGAAATTGAATTTCCGTGCATATTCTTTGGTTACTTTTTCTATTCTTCACTCTTAAATCCTAAGTGTTACAGAATGCTCTGAGATAATAATCTCGAAGTATGATGGCTTAAAATTCTTCTGCGTACATGCAGTGGTTATTGATTTTGGGATGACGTCATTTTATTAGTAGAAGTTCCATGTTTTTTTGAGTTCTGATGAAGTGATGAGAGCAGATTGAGCATATTAGTTTACCTAAGCTTCTATTCTACAGCTTCGAACCAAATTTGTATCAGGCTAGTTTTAAAAAAAAGTGTATTGGATTACGATATTGGTTTTCAGGATCAATTCAAAGCAGTGTAAGCTGTAGATTCCTCGGAGGTATAGTGAAGTTGTTTGAACTCCTTTCTTTTAATCAAGTGTGATTCAGTAGAGAGAGTTTTGTAGTTTTATGGGTCTTACTTGGATTCAAATTCGTGTTACAGTAGAGAGAGTTTGTCTCCTTGGGGGTCCTACTCGGATTCAAATTCGGGTGAGCTAGATATATACTGGATGATTTATCAAAAAGAAACGTATGTAAGGCATAGGAATCATCTATTGCATTGTAGAAAAAGGCATTAGGACACAAGCCAGTCATTTTCCATATTCACCCAGTTACAGCTCCTATTTGGTCATATCACGAAATGAAATTCGCTTGAGAAGTACAGCAAGCACAACACAAAAACACACATGAAAGTGGTCATGAAATTCGAGTTTACTAACTGTTCCATTAACACACCAACAGTATTTCTGCAATCACTCTCTTGCTGCAAATCATATCAAAATTAGAGTTGACACAGAAAATGTGTGATCTGATTTTTGAGTTAGGACTAATGTGCAGATTGGCATGAGATCATCGGCTATATATTTCTCGACGCCTTTCCCCGATAATCAATACCGAGTTCAAGAAAATGAAGCCTGCAGGTTCCAGGAATCTGACAACGTTGCTGGTATTTGTTCTGTTCATGACAGGCATGGTAGAGCAAGGCAGGGGCCATGCTTGTACTAGAACTTTCTTCTCTGCAGTTGTTCAACTCATACCTTGCAGGCCAGCTGTTGCTCCTTTCAGTCCCATCCCACCAACGGACGCTTGTTGCAATGCCGTTAAAAGCCTCGGCCAACCTTGCTTGTGTCTTCTCGTAAATGGTCCTCCCATATCCGGCGTCGACCGGAACATGGCCTTGCAGCTCCCTGACAAATGCATTGCCAACTTTGAACCATGTACCTCTTCCTAACAAACTTATGTTCTAACTTAGCATAATTTTCAGCAAGAGCCTCTAAGAGAATGCTTGAGGCGCGCTTTTAACAGCACTTGAATTATTTAATTAAATTGTAAATACTTCCCATATTACAATCTTTTCAATTCCTAAATGGTTTCTGATCTTTCTTTTAACCTTTTTTCTCATGCAGGTCAAATTATGAAGAAGTAGGGAGACAGAAGTGAAGTGATGAGAAGAATGGTTGAAGAATAAGTGTCGAGAGATTTAAGGATCAGTTCATAGAATATAGAGTAGGTACTAATATAGCTGCTTGAAATAAGAAGAAGATAAGTGTCAGGATATGTTTGTTTTTTGTTGTTGTTTCTCCTAATTACTTACAGACTGTTTCAGTTTAAGGCACCCTTTTCAATAACAATTTGCTGTTCCTTGTTGTCAGGCCAATTTCCTGGTTACCCTCTTAACTTTCAATATTATTTTCTTTTTTCCTCCTATGCTAACCACTTCTTTTTTTTTAAAAAAAAAATGAACCACTAATCCGGATTCGAGTCGTTTTGCCATCTCCTAAGCTCGAAATCGAACTCAAACATTACGAAATGAATACTTACCATTTCATCACAGTCCTTGGTGGTACCATGTAATCGCTTTTATGTCACGGAAAATTAAACACATTTCTGCAATATTAGCGACAAACTAATTTTAATATATAGTTGGGCTTGGAGTAACTTGCATAAAACCCTGGCAAAAGAAATTTAATGTTAGCTTTTTGAATTGAGCTGTTATGGTGCTAAAAGATCTGCAAAACCAGACGGTAAGAATGATAATTTTACCACATTATTTTTAATTTGAGTATCAATGGTTGCAAAACCAGGTTTCGACATGCAGGAATATTTTTTCCCTTTCATATTGACGTTAACATCTATTATGCAGCATTCCCTGATCAAAAAATGCCTTTAAGTATGTTTTCCAAATATAAAACACAACCCCACTAGGGTTGTAGTTTTATTGATTTTGTAATTGTGTTTAGTCTATGCAGTTGAATGCTTTAATATTTTTAGTGAAAACCAAATGAAAACAAAAATTATTTGATACGATTTAAAATTAGAAAAATCATAAAGCATTTGATTAGAAGTGTGAACAATAGAAATTTGGGGTTAAAAAAGAATAAAAAATTCAGGTGCCTAGATCAAAGTCATTTTAGGCCCCTATATTTTGGAAAAAAAAATGGAGGACCCCTCCTTGGCCTCCCTCACCTGCAACTGAGGTGGGGGCCTGATTATTGACGGTGCCGGAGTTGGGTGGGATTTATTCTTATAATATATATAAATTAAGAAAAGTTGTCTTTTTATGATTTTGTTCTAGTTTCATCTCTCTGAGTGATTCAATTTTTTTCATAATTTCATAAGGCTACTAACTTAAACTATCACCATCTTTTATAAAATTTCTTTCTAAGCTAATTGAGAATTTGTACATAGGTTGATTCCCATCTCAACATTTTAAAGTTTAAACAAAGTTGATTGCAACTTAATTATAGTGTCTCAATAAAATTGATTCTCGCTTAACTCTTAGGCCTAAGTCAAGGTTAATTTTCTTATGTTTTATTTAAACCATTTGGTATTTAAATATTTTGGCATCTAACTAATTCGAATTTAAACTAGAGAGGATCATTAATTCTCCCTATCAAATTTTAAAGCTTCTTCATATCTAAGTGTCGAACTTAATATCTCTGATTAAGAGAGAATGAGAGCTTACCATTTCAATACAATTATGTCCTCAGTAGTTATATTTGTATTATCAATTGTCTATATTATTTTGTGATTGTGTTATTAATTAGAGGTCGAGCGGATGACAGAATGTGCAATTGGTCACATGAACAAAGAAGGAGGTAGAAAAGATGGGTAATTTGAAAATGAAAAACATAAGTAACAAATTTCAAAAATGTCGTCAAAACAATGCACAAAAATTTCTCATCCATCAAGTAAATCCACCACAAAACAATCAATACATGTTGAGAACGAGAAAGCAACATTGCAAACCGCAACAACAAATAAGCTATTATTTCGATACCATATCTCATTTCTATAATATATTTTCTTTAAACCAAACTTAATTTTTTTTATTGGATATCCCAAAACTTGTTATACACTCTTCTACCAATTTTTAATACTATTATATAATTATACTTAATATTTTTATTGACAATTGGGCTTGATTCACTTAGTAGTAGCTTCACGCTTTGAAAATAAAACATTAGAGAACTTTTCTTCCATTCAACTTGGTATCAGAAAAATATATAGTGGTTTATAAGTCATTAGAAAACTTATGTTGCTTGATCAGCTTGGATTAGCAAAAACTTCAAGTCATATACAGCTTTAAACAATATTGATAAATAGTTTGAATCCTACTTGTATTTAAAACTACCAGCTCTTTTTTCTTTTTCTTTTTCTTTTTTTTTTTCAAAATGGAAAACTATCTATTCATGATTTCAAATTATACCAAATAATAAGACAAAACTATGGTAGCATCATGGAATCACATGCTGCGATCAGCGGGAGTTGTTAACTAATGAGGGGTCTTCTTCATTCAAATATCAGATAATACTAATAGTGGACTTGTTTGGCATTAATAGAATATATTATATTTTTTTTAGCATATAATTATTGTGTATAACTAATTTTATTAAAAGATGTATTACGTCTATATTTTTTCATTATTTATTTTCACCAATCATTTGATATATATTATATACTACGTTGACAAACGAGTCCAGTATAACAATCCTCGTGCATTGCATGAGTTATTTTTTTAATTATTTTATTATGGTTCTTGTTAAATTTCGGCTTTAAGTTTTCCATCTGGTTTTTATTCTTGAAAATGAATATAACTAAACTTAGCAATTTTAACTAAAACTATTAGATTAAGAACCTAAACTTTTGGTAAATTAGAAAATAACTCCTTGATCTATAAAATAATTTTTGAATAACACCTGCATCTCTTACTTTGCAATCGCGTGAAAATACAAAATGCATCTGACTCACGTGTCATATTTTTTACTCTTATCTTTGTAGGACTCAAAAATAAGAGTGGGGAGCAATTAATGAGACATGGACTAAAAACTCATCAAGCACTTAAAATCCTAAAACACAGCCATGAAAGGTCAAAGTAAATCCAAATGTTAGAAAAACCACTGATATATTACATTTTAGATATATTTTATGTTGCATTTTATGTTTGTTTTGCATTATAAATTGTTATTATTCGTGTGTTTTATGTTGTTATGTTTTTATGCTTCTTTAATATTTTAGTTGGGATATTGGTGAAACATAAAGATTTGTTGTCGTTTTTGTGCATTTCAGGCGATAATTAGGTTTCCACGGTTTGGTCCTGTTCCGGTTCAATTTCGATTCTAGTTTTGAATGATTTTAATTGGTTTTGACCGGTTCAACCGCTGGTTTGGTTCCGGTTCGGTTCTCTTTTTTAATTTTTTTTTTATTTTTAATCTACTATTTAATCCCATCATTTTCTTTTCTGTTTGTAAATTTTATTATATTTAATAATTAAATATAGTACCAATAATACATTGTATTCTAAAGATTTTTTTAATATTTTTTAAACAAATTAACTATTCTACTAGTAATTATATCACATAATTTTAAATAAAATAAAAAAACTCATTAAATTTTATTAGATGTCCTCACTTGTGGCGAGAGAACACTGTGGTTACAATACCAAATTTAATTATATAATACAAATATACAACAACTAACAAGTACTCTTGCGGACAATAATTATAAAAAATTTTAAATTTTTTATCACCCCTAGAAATTTTCTTAAAATGAATTTTAAAAATATTGGAACTAGAAACTCTTCCTCCCTCCCCCCATCTCCTTGGGTGAAATTTGTTGAGTTTGACTATCTTGGGTTCCAATATTTTCAACTTCAACATTTTCAAAATTTCTATTTTTACCAAAATTTTTCATTACTCTAAAATAAATATGAAAATATTAATTAAATGTAATAAAATAATAAAATAAATAAATTAAAATATAGTAAAAAATTATAAGAAATTTGAAAAATGTAATTACAAAAAATAATTTTAAAATATATAGAAAACGTAATTACAATAATAAAAAATATAAATAATTAATAAGAAAAATTTAGAGGAAAATAAATTTTTGAGAGAGTGTGAGTGTAGAAGAGATTGAGAGAAAAGAAATGGTGTAAATTGGGTAGAAATGGGGTGGAGTATTTATAGAGTTAAAAAAATAAAAAAATAAAAAAAGGAAAATAACGGTTGGAACCGCCGGTTCCAATGGCTAGAACCGACTGTTCGAACCTACAGTTTGACGGTTTTCATAAGGGTCTAACCAAAACCTAAACCGCAATCCTTTAGTTTTAGTCGGCCGGCTCCGGTTCCAATTCAGTTCCGATTTTGACTGGTCCGGTTTCGGTTTGAATTTTACATCTCTAGTTTGAGGCAACAAGCGTTGACAATTTGTTTATGGTCCTGCCTCGTGATGCTAACGGCGATTGGATCTTAGAACTAGTGATATGCACCAATAATAAATTATCAGTAATCAATATATTAATTCCTAAAATTTTGCATTATTGCACATTTATCCCTATCCTGAAATATTTTCAAAAATATTTACACTTAATTATATCTACTAATGAAAAAAATAAATATTTTAATATAATGCCAACGGGGCTAAAATATGATAACATCTTGTAACATAATTGAAGATATACACAAAAAGCCAAAATACAGGAAATATAATACTTCCATTTTGCATTATCAAATTTCTTGGATCGCCCTTCCAAATCAATATTGCTCAACAAAAATCCTACCTAACCAATTATATTGTTTATCATGTTAAAAAAAATAATATTATGAATGGAATCTGAATTCAATTAGACATAAAAACAAGCATAGTTTGAGATAAATAGCTAATATTTATCAGCGACACTTAATAATACAAGTCATAATTTGACCGAAGAGCAAAAGATCCAAATCGTTATACATGCTTTAACAAGTAGGTTGGAGTACATGAAACTTAATTGAGTCTCATAAAAACAAATGTGGTTTTAGGACCAAAATGAATAAAATTGCAAATTATCGTGACCGCAATGGCCATTAACCCCACCTAGTAACATGAGTTAATTTGCTTAAATTGGTTAAATCAATTGTGTGTTACTCTCTAATCGTTGTGAAGGGGTCGCATAGTAGATTTTCTTTGATTTGTTTTCCACGCATGTGCCACACAGCAGATTTTCTTTGATTTTTTTTTCCAGCAGATTTTTTTTAATTTCTTTTTTATGCATGTAACACGAAGTAGATTTTCTTTGATTTCTTTTCTATGCATGAGGCACACATGATATAAGTGTTGTTACGGTAATCAAGTCAACTAAAATAATTATTAATCCCTATCTGTGGAATTTGTCTTATAAAAACTCAAGTGCCAATCGAGTTATAGAGCCAGTTCACTTTGCTTTCAGTATGAAGCCGTTTCTACTACAACAAAATGGATGGTGCTTCTTCAATGTCAACCCACAAAAGGTGATAAAATCAGTACCTTCTATATCCATCAAGTTTTATGTTTCGTCCCCTTTTTAATTGCCTTCAACTTCGTACCGATCCAAACTATATTAAACATTTCTTATTTGTTAGATGAGTCCTCGCAGCTAACTATTTGAATAAGCAACTAAACCATATTGCCATTGAAAACAACTATTTTTACTGATTTCTCCGATGTATATATAGTCATTAAAGTTTTTTTTTTTTGTATGTGTGTGATATATGAACTTCAGATTAACAGACAAGGTGGTTGTCACAATCCGTTTTCGAACTATGACCAGTGTACAAGACAAACCAAACCGAAAGTCTGGTCTATCTCGCACAAGTTTTGGAGAACAAAACATCTACCCAAATTCTTATTATTAGCCGACTTACCAGTCATTTTAAAAAAATTTAACAAATATAAAATTTTAAAAATAATATACTGAATAATAAAATCAATAATCGTAATATCAAAATACATAATATATAATTACAACTAAAATTGGTTAAACTAATATTATCTAATATAGAACCATAACTCACTACCCAGTGCGGAGCATTTAACATATCAAAACCTCGAGCCCGAACAATAGGGCACTCACTACTGGCAAAAACGCCTCATTGAGAGCGGTAGATCAAATGTCCACTATCAACAACACCTGAAAAATGTTAAGGGGGGGTGAGAAAACTCAGTGAGAGACGACACTCTAGATTGTCTTCGGGACTCACATAGACAGTTTTGAAAACGTTTTTGAAAATATCACATGCAATATACTGATATACATACATATACACGCTAAGTATATAGTAATAATTTCTGAAATTCATTTTGAAATCGTTTGCATCCTCAGAAACAAACAATAAACAATCACAAGGATCAATTTAATAAATAAAATTGAAATGAACAGTTTTAGTTTCAAAATAAGAAATGGATATGATATTTAATTATCAAAAATATTTTCTAAGAGCAATATTTATTTTTTTTCAAAACATTTACGGAGAAAAATATTCCAAAACTTAGCGGGATCATAATCTGATAAATTGAGTCATTCAGACTCAATAATGGCCTCTTAGGTACGGATTGACCACTTAGGCACAAATTAACCACTTAGGCGAAAATAGCCACATAGGCAACTGAATAAGCATTGGTATACTAAAAGCTATACTTACTCTTATAGCATAGCTGTCCCATATCAAAATATTTTCCAAAAAAAGAAAAAAAATTAATAATATATATGTACATACTCAAAATTAAACAAATAGCATGCAGAGCAAACAAATTATTTACAAAAATTATTTCAAACTTTTGAGCCAAATATTTATTACAGAAAATATTTTAAATTACTGAACAAAATATGTTATCTCTGAAATCATACTTAATTTCAGACAGGAAATTTATTATAGAAATATATTCTGTTGAGTTCAGTTTTGATGATGATGAATGCAAAACATCCATGAAAAAGGTGCTAAGTTGCAGATTTGCTGATATTCATCAATAAGGCACCTTAATGACCTTTAGCGCACGTTGATCATGATGAAAATGACATTAAGGCGTGCTGAGATGGAACCAAGGGACGTTGAATGATGTTAAATGGGTGAAAATCAGATGCAATGGCTTCAGGTGATTATTAACGCAGGTAACACATCATCAACACATGTTGTCGAGGGTTCAGGTTGATGAGGAAGACGTTGGTCCATAAGCAAGGCTCATAGATGATGCAAAGGAGGAATTTTTGAAGAATTGATCAATGCACATTATACGTGAACAACATGAGTAGATGATGCCTCAGATGAAAACAAAGATGACGCGCTCCTCGAGAATTCAAATCTGAATATTCTCTAACACACTGACGTAGATTTCAAAGGTGTAATCTTGATTAGATCCGTCAACGCATGTAGAAAATGGAGGAACACACTCTGATGAGTATCTGGGTGAAAGTGCACATTCTAAAATGAGGAACAAGGCATGTTGATCATTCAACAAGGAACACTGAAGTGGTGATCAATGCATGTTAATGACTATCTAGGCACACTAATGAAAGTGGTCATTCAACCAGAAGCACATCAACTTCAACAAGGCATGCTGATGGCCAACAACACATGCTGACATCGGATGGAAAGTTGAAGAACACACGTTAATGATGAATAACGCACGCTAGTTCCAGTGATGTTAATTAAAATATAATTTTCTATTCTCTCACAACGGTTACTTCGAGGCTTCCAATGGCTATATTCTTAAGAGTGACTATAAATAGACGTCCTAGAATAGAAGGAAAGTAAGTGAGATACCCTTACTAAGAATTTCTATTCACTTTACCTCTCTTCTTTACCTTTCTAATTCATTTGAGCTATTTACTTGCAATTTTATTGTTGGGTTGGTGTGAGCCCTAATCTGTTATACATTTGGGGTTAAATCTGTAACAAGTAAGGTTGTTTGCTTGGGGTAGATAGGTTTTCTAGTGAGACTTAGAAAACTAGAGTTTCGGTTTGCTAATTGATCTAACAAAAACTAGAGGTTTGGTTTGCTTGTTTTGTCCTGAAAACAAGTGATAACGATTTTCTAGTTGAGCCCGTAAAAACTAAGGTAACAGTTTTCTTGTTGAGCCCGCAAAAACAAGGTGTAACAGTTTACTTGTTGATCCCGCAAAAACAAGTTATTGTAAATGGTTTCCCTCCACTCGGAAGTGAGGAAGATAGTGGATTGAAATTCTTTAATGGATCTAGTGTTGGACCAAGGGTGGTCAACATTGAGATTTCTCTAAAGTTTTGATGATGAACAAACTGCAGAATTTGATCTGAAGTAAGATTCACGTATGTCAAACCAAAGTCACGTATGTGTGTAAATGTCACGTACGTCAGTGAAGCCTCAAGTACGTGAGTTCGACCGTGAGCTGAAACAGAAGCTACTGGAAGTTAAAAGAAGTGATCACAAGCACGTTAGAAAAGGTTCACGTACGTTAGAAAATAACACGTAGAGGTATACAAAGTACGTGAAGTATGATCAGAATTAAAGTGGAAAAGTTGAAGTCTTAAATCAACTGAAGGCATGAAGCCACACGTACGTGTGACACTAGAAGACACGTACGTCAGACATATAAGACAAGACGAAGATTACAGTTCAGAGGATGTTTGTTTGAATTTCACGTGGATCGAGATAAACAGATGAAGCAACGGTCAAGTGTTGATCGTTCACGTACGCAAGCTTACAAATTCACGTACATCACATTGAACCAAAGTACATGGGATGAAATTTCAAGTACGTGAGATGCTTCGGCCTGAAAACAGAAGCTACTGGATGGTTCAGACATAGAAGTCACGTACGCCAGAAATTATTAACGTACGTGAACTGGGGATTAGCTATGATCAACGTACGTGTATGTACTTATCACGTACGTGTGATGAATATCAAGTCAGGTAACATACGTAAGATTCATGTCACGTACGTAACAAGACTCTGATAGTGTATTAAATACGCCTCATTTAATACCACAACGACTACATTACATCCCACAACGGTCTGAAATCAAGA
>CAODLS010479216.1:0-14756 GCA_948243855.1 Flueggea neowawraea | reverse complement strand
AAAAATTAAAAACTCTACCTTTCATTCATTTTAGAAATTTACATTTTACAACTATCAATTATGTACAGACAACAGAAACTGAATTAGTAAACATAAGAAACATATCTGAGGAGACATAACCTGGCTGAGTATCTTGCCATTCCTTCTCACCTGAAAAAAAACAATTCAAGGAAAAATTAAAAACAAACTTAAAATTCGTAAAAACCCACTTCAAAAAAAACAAATGAGAGAAACATACAACAATAGCTGTAGTGTCATCACAGCTGGTTTCAATCCCCAGAACGACCAAATCATCGTTTCTAATATGGGTTTTCACGGCTGCGACAGAGTAAAAGCAGGTGCGAGTAAAATTCAATGAGTCGGAGTTGAAGAGAGACGGGACGGTGAGAGAGAGTGGGTGCGAGGAAAATTGGGACTGGAGAAAGACGGGATGGTGAGAGGGAGCAGGGGTTGAAGAGAGAGGCAGAGTTAAGCGGCCAACATTTGGGTTTGCAAAGAGGAAAAGAGAGAAGGAAAGGCGGTGTGAAGAGAGGGGAAGAGTTGAGAGAGGTTTAGGGTTTGCAAAGAAGGATAGAGAGGAAGTGGGTCGGCGTGCTTGAACAAGGTAGAGGGAAAGAAAGGGCAAGGGAAGGGAGTGTTGGATTGTGTTTAAAGCCCAACAGATTTGTGACCAAATAGTTGCAAATTATGTAAAGCCCAACAACATTGTGACCAATTGGTCTCAAATTTAATGACCAATTAGTCGCAAACTCTTACGAAAATTTCGTTCTACTGCCTGAAATTTCCCAAAAAAATTGAATTACAACAAAAAAAATTCTTGCGACCATTTGGTTATTGAATAATATTGTGACCAATTGGTCACAAACTGTGAGGAAAATTTCACAAATGCCACCTAAAATTCACCAAAAAAAATAGAATTACTGCAAAAAAAAGGTTGTTGTGACCAATTGGTCACAATTGTTTTTTGCGACCAATTGGTCACTACTTTTTATGACCAATTGGTAACAAAATAAGTTTGCGACCAATTGGTCACAAAAGTTGCAACCCATTGGTCACTAAATAAGTTTTGCAACCAATTGGTTACTAAATAATATTGTGACGAATTGGTCGCAACATGTAGTTTCACAAGTACCATCTAAAATTCACCAATAAATTTGAATTGACGCCAAAAAAAATTTTGTTGCAACCAATTGGTCGCAAAATAGATGTTGTAACCAATCGGCCGAAAAAATTGCGGCCCAATGGTCACTACAGTTTGCGACCAATTGGTCACTAAATGTCGCGAGCAATTGGATACTACATTATCTTGCGACATATTGGTCACTAGATTTTGCGACCAATTGGTCACTAAATTTGCATTTGGTCAAGATATAACGAGTATACGTTTTGTGACAAATCGGTCACTAATCTGGATTGTGAACAATTAGTCACTAAAATTGCATCCAGTTGGTCATTCATTTTGTGACGAAAAATTATTTGGTCATAAATTCTTCAAGTTGATCCACCACTCTTTTCTGTCGACGATTTTTTGTCACAATTTCTGTCACAAAGAGTTGGTGGGGAGCTTCTCGCCAATAATTGCGACAAGATTTCATTCATCACAAAAGTTTTGCGACCGATTTCATCACAACTTAGTCAACCATTGGAGGTTGACCGCTTCTTCAGCATTTTGTGACAAATTTGTCACAAAATTGGGACAAAAAAATTTTGGTCGCAAAAAGTTTGTCACAAACCTAGCATTTTCTTGTAGTGTTACACCTTAATTTTGATTACAAATCTCATATATGGGCAACCAATACGATTATATCTATTCAAGCTGCTCAATTAGTAGTTTTAGACAAAGCCAGTGAGATCCTTTCGCAATTTCTGTTATAGAGTAAGTGACAGTGTCAACTAGTAGGGACTACTAAATCACTCTTTTTTCGAAAGGCAGACAAAATTGCGCTTTACATCAAACCTCAGGGACTTATGAGTAAAACAACCAATATAGTTTTAAAAGTTTTTTCTTTTTTCTGTTTAGGGTTATGATAAACTAGTAAGAGTTTTTTCTCCTTCAATTAAAGATAGACTTGAGTTTAAATTTGGAGTATGAAAATTATCGGATTGAAAGAGTTATGTTGCTCATAAATATCTTACTCAACTTGAATTCAAATTTAGTTAAATGTTAAAAAAAAAAAGTTTTCAAGGAGATTCCACCACGATCAATCTTTAAATAATGATATCAATCCCACTAGCCTAAATTGAGTTTGTAGCTTCTTGGCGTAAATTGAGTTCGTAGCTTCTTGATTTTTTTGATGGCGAATGAGTAGAATGCCTGCAGAAACCATTATATATGCAAAGTAGTGTGAAAAGAATATAGTGTTGGACATTATTTTCCAAGTGCACCTATTATCAATATATATATTGGGCATCAATGCACCTCACTTTTCCTAGTTTTGATCTGCCCTTCTATGGTGGCGATTGGAAAAATATGTGTGCCTCAATTAAGATTTTTTTTTAATTAAAGTCACTTTATACAATTGTTCTTGTCAGCCTATAAATATATTTTCGTGGCATTTCTAATGTACTAACCCATTTTAAGGTTGATGAATCTGTCACATTAGCAATCTATTAAATCTTCACTCAACAAACCATCTCTTTTTAGGACATCTCTAATGGACTCACCCATTTTAGGGTTATGATCCTGCCATATCAGCAATCCACCAACTTCTCACTCAACAAATCATTTCTCCCTTATGCATTAACCTCTCACTGGAACCCACAATCACTTCACTCAGTATTTTATTTATTTATAACATCTAAATTATATTTATTTTACATAAATATTTTGTGAGTTAATATTTGAATTAAAAATATTATTTTAGGAATTATAGTGTATAATATTTATTTTAATAATCATTTAATTGAATATTTAAAAATAATAATTTTAGTTAAATAAAAATTGAATAAATACTTAAAATATAATTTAACTCAAAAATAAAAATTAAGCATTGAAAATACAATTTCATTAATAGAAAATTACAATAATTTCTAAGTATTAATAACAAAACACTAAAAATATTACATTGTAATTGTTTTTTTAAATACATAAAATTAAAAAATTAAATTATATAAAAAATTAAAGAAATAAATGTCTATTTATAGTTTTTTAGAAATTAAATAAAAATAAAAAAATAAGAGAAAACAAAAGAATAAGAAAAAAAATCAAAAAGAAAGAAAGAAAGAAAAGAAAAAATAAAGTCTATTTTTTCTTGAAAATTAAGAATTAAAAATACAATTTTATTAATAAAAAATTACAATAAAAAAAAGAGCAAAGTTAATTGTGAATGATTCATATATAAATATGAACAAAGAAGGAAAAAAATAATCCAGTAAAAAAAATGAAAATAACAAAAAAATTCTTAAAGTTGTGCCCAACGTTTGGGCAATCAATAGAAAATGTTGCTGATATGGCAGGTTAGTGGGGTACGAACCCGTTAGCCTTTCCTAATAATTAATCTTTTATTATATTAGACTCACAGTCATTTCACTTATTATTTTATTTATTTATAATATCTAAATTATAATAAAAATATTTATTTGATATAAATATTTTGTGAGTTAATATTTAAATTAAAAATATTTTTTTTAAATTATAGTATATAATATTTATTTTAACAATTATTTAATTAAATATTTTAAAATAATAATTTTAGGAAAATAAAATTTAATTTTTGACTAAATAAATATTCAAATTATAATTTAACTTGAAAATAAAAATTAAGCATTAAAAATATAATTTATTAATAAAAATTACAATAATGTCTAAATATTAATAATAAAATACTAAAAATATTACATTGTAATTAATTCTAAGAAGAAAATAAATATTTTGTGTGAGTTACTACACTTATTCTTTCAAACGAAAATATATTTTAATATTTTTAATAATATATATAAAATAAAAAATTAAATTATTAAAAATAAAAATTGATATTTTAGGACTATATAAAATAAAAAATTGAATTATTAAAAAATTAAAGAAAAGATGTCTATTTATAGTGTTTTAGAAATTAAATAAAAAGAAAAAATTTAGAAAAGAAAAAAGAGAAAAGAAAAGGATAAAAAAATTGAAAAAAGAAAAATAAAATAAAGTAAATGGTGTAAAAAAAGTGGTGGGATCCACTAACACCACTCCAACTGTGAAGAAACTCTAAACTTCCTCATTAAAGAAAGATTGGAGTTAGTAGTAGTAAGGAAGAGTACCAACCTCCATTATAGTTGCCTTTAGAAGTGTATTAAAATAAGTATAAATTCGTAAATTGAATTGAGTTTAGACAAAAAGAACTTGCTAAATTCAAGACAGCAAGCATTGCTCATTGCGATTAAGTTGTTGACCAAAAAGATCGAAATCTACTAATAAATGCTTTCTGATTTCTTCGCATGGCAAATACCAAAGCCACTCGATTTGCATGTCCATAGAGACAAAGTGGTGTTTATTTACACAATATGTTCATGGTATATTTACTATTCTCTTAAAAAGATGTATCAATTTATCTACAACTATAATTTATTTCTTCAATTTATTAAAAAACAAACCCCATATGCTGATCACTGTTAAATTGAGATGATATCTGATAAAGTTCAAGGCCATGAGGTGGTGAGGTATGTGACAAGAATGTGCTTACAGATGTTTACTTGAGATTCCACCACCTGTAATAAAGTTGGGTATTGATGATAATGCTAATTGTATATGCGTCAATCTTGTTTTCATTCGCACAAAAAAGTAGTGTTTACTGATTTAGCAAATTCTAATCTATACATAAAAAGAAATATTTTTTTTATTTTTTCGCTATATAATCTTCTTCTGTAATCTATTTTTAACAAATCTACTTTAAATGCACCCAGATTCGCAAAAAAAATTAATTTCAACCTTTCTGTTAGAAACCATATTGATACGGTATCATAAAGTGCATTTTAATTAGCCACAACATGCTCTTCATACTTGAGGGTTTCCTTTCAAAGTGTTTGCATACAATGAACGTATTCTAGTTACCAATTTGAAGATTTAGTCATCTGATGTTGCTATAATGTAATTTGGAACTCCGAATGCTCACTTGCAAGTGAAGGGTTAGAGGAAGTTTCAGAGTTATTTCAAAAATCTCCCTTCGATGATCAAGTTATATATAATAGATTGAGATCAATTATTTTATTGTTTGGAGGATTCACTAGATTGCAATATTGAGCAAACAATGTGTGTGAGTATACAAGTTCATGGATTATCAATGTATATAAGTTTTTGTAGTATACTTAATTGGCCTAAACTATTAAGAACAAGTGAATAAATAGTATGAAATATTACAATTAGAATGTAGAGGGATCATTTCGCCCTATATCACTTGCTAAAATTCCAACTTCCAATTTTATATTTTTTGCTAATCGTACCACAATTAACATTGTTGCCTCCTAAGTTCATTGAAATTAAACCCGCAATATCAGGTTTAATTTTATCTCTGATCACTAAAGGATTTTTTACCTATGATTATAAAATTTACATTTTGTCCAATATGATAACTAAGATCTAGGGTTTTGTTAACTTGTAGTTACAATAATTATTTTATTTGAATTTTTCTACAAGTCCAATGATGTGGTTGTCACATCATCATGCCACGTCACTTAACAAAAAAATTGATATTGAACAACAAAAATAAACAAATATTAACAATTTCAAATAGTCAATCATGATGTGGTTATCACATTATCATGTCATGTCACTCAATATCACTTTTTTTATTTTTTTCTATTTTGAGTGATGTAGTATGATAATGTGATAATCACACCACTAGACTTATAAAACAATTCAAATAAAATTATTATAATGATTACCGTTGAACAAAACTCCCAATCATAATAGTCATTTTAAACAAAATATAAATTTTGTAATCAATAATAAAAAAATTCTTAAAATTTAATAACCATATATAAAACTAACCACAATACCATCTATAACAACATTCAACTTAAAAGGCGTTGAAACTTTTTTTAATATATATAAAAAAAAAAAGCATTGAAAACAAAGTGCAAAAGAGTTGGGCCATTGGGCTGGATATGATGGATGGTATTGGGCCAGTCTTTCAGGATACAACGGTGAGAAAATTTTCTTTTTCCTTTTTTGGATAGTTACATATACACGCTACTGAAATAAAGAAAATCACACTTTTATAACAATATAAAAAATTAATTTATAAAAATATCATCTCAAAAATTAATTTACAGAAATAGCAAATTATAGAAACTGATTTGCAAAAATGACATCTTAGAAAAAATGATTTACAAAAATATCATCTTAAAAACTAATTTGCAAAAAAGTACAATTAGATAAACTGATTTGCAAATATTGGAGGTCTCCAAGTGTCCATGTCTCCAAATTTCAGGGGTTTCCATGGGAGGTCTCTAATGGTCTTCAGGGTCTTTACTAGAGATCTCTAGGGGTCTTCACTCTGAATCTAACATTTTTTTTACAAAATTTAATTATACTTTGTTTAATAATAATTAATTAGGTCTCTAGGAGTTTCTGCTAAAGGTTTTGAATGGTCTCCAGAGTCTCCACTTGAGGTTTTCAATTATCTCCAAAGGTCTCCACCGATCTACAACAGAGGTCTCCATCGATCCCCAGGGTCTCTACCAAAGGTCTCCAGTGGTCTCTACCATAGGTCTCTAAGGGTCTCCACTGGAGATTTCTAGGATCTCCACTGGAGGTCTTCAGAGGTCTCCACATGTCTTCGAGTTTTCGAAGGTCTCCAATAATCTCACTTATTTATTTATTACAAAATTTAATTATATTTTGTTTAATAATTATTAATTAGGTCTTTAATAATTAGCTCTTCGAATGTCATTTACTTATTTTTTTACAAGATTTAATTATATTTTGTTTAATATGTAACATTAAAAATCACCGAAACAATATTAAAAATAAATAACGTGAGACTAATGGCATTTGTGTAATTTTATCAAAAAGTTGCAACAGCTAGGGTGGAAAACCCTAGCCGCCAGCAACAAGGGTCCAACCTTAGAGCTACCACATCCTAAAAATCACAATCACTCCTGTAGTCGTCGCACACCACCCCCGTGCTGCTCACATCGCGCCACGACTTCGGCCAACCAGCGTGTGTTGTCCAATGTGCAAACCGATGAAGAAAGACGAAAGAGCAACAAAAAACATCAACAAACCATTGGCGAACCGAGCAAGGACCAAAGAAAAGAGATGACGGGTGAAAGGAGAGGATGAGAGAAGATGACGGAGAGGAGCGAGAGAGAGGAAAAGAGAAGCGACGTGGGAGAAGGTGAGGGATGGCGGCAGCCGAAGACGAAGGAGAAGGGAGAGGAATGGCGGCTAGGGTTTAGGTGGAGAGGAAGAGAGAAAGAAAGAAGAATGTAGAGAGAGAAACCGAAGAGGAGAGAGAGAGAAATTGTAAAAATGTAAAGAAAAATTGGATTTTATTTGATATTGAATCCGACATTTCAAAAAATAAAGAGTTTAAAAATGACATTCTTAAAAATCAAAATTGAGGGTGTCATTGTTACAAATTAGAATTTTAAAAGTGACATCTAAGATAATTAATTCACTGGGATGCATAAATTATGAATTCACCATGCCAACTTTCAATATTTTAGCAGATTTTTCAAAATTATACGCGCTATCAAACCGATTTTGAACATTACATCTTATGGAATTTATATTTGTTTATATGTTATTTATATGTTTAGAGAGCACATCTTATCTATATATTTGTTTATATATTGTTTATATTATGTAAACAAATATAAATACATATAAACAAGATTTCGTAAATTAGAAAATTATATTCGTTAATCTGAAAATTACAACCGTACGGACGAAATATTTACAAAATGTATTTGTAATAAACATATCTAGCCCGTGTAAAATAAATTTTGTAAAATTTTTGTTGTTTATAATGTAATTATCACTTTTTTGAGAAAATTTTCTGTGTATTCACAAAAAGACAGCCGACAAAAATTCAATTCATAACTTTCAAATTTGAAAAAAAATAATTAATAAAGAATGAAAAGAGGAGGATTAAGGAACGTCATGTGACACTCCAATTGAGAATGTTCCCATCAGAGTGTTACTAAAAATATTCAAAAAGTTAGCTCCATTTCATTTGACATTTTCAAAATAATCTTTCCATGCACAAAAGCAACCTCTTGCAGCCAAAATATGTTATATAGATATAGATGTCTAGCGACGGGGGAGGTGGGGTTTGCCGTACTGTCCAAAGTAATCCTATTCCTTTACTATCAGCCCACCTTTATCTTTAAGGTTGGGGTTCCGTCTGCAACCTTAATTTTAATACCGACCCGCTTCTTTGGATTCTGCCATTGTTTAGCGTTAGTATGTTATATAGATGGATTTTTTAAAAGATTATCTTGAATTTAATTTGTAAAAGATATTATCTTAAATATTTAAATTCCTCTTTCTTCCGCATAGGATATATGGCACAAATTAATCATAGATTACCTATTTTTAATTCGATATAAACAACAAAAAAACATGGCAAAATTGATTTTCAAATCCTGATTTGCCCGACAACTACTAGTCAAAAACAGTGAAAAATTGAATATTTACTTTTGGGAAAATAAAGAAAAGAAAAGAAAAGAAAAGGCATGTCTTCAGTCTTCTTGCGTAGATATATATTTATTGTAACAAATAAAAATAAAATATCTGGAAATTGTTTCCGCGTCATTCTCGCTCTCTTTAAAATTAAACTCGAAACAAATTCAAAATATGTCTTCAACGAAACCCTCATTCATTTAAGAACACGAAGAAGAAGAAGAAGAAGAAACTTGTCTCTTAGCTTTGTTTGGTTGATTAGTTATTCATAAGAAAAGAGAGGAAATTAAACAAGGGAAATGAATAGAAAAGAAAAGAATGGAAATACAATTTCTTTTATATTGTTTGGTAATTTTTAAGAACAATAGAAAAGAAAATACAATTCTCTCTTAAAATAAAATAAAAATAAATCAATGCAATCTATTTTTACTATTATACCCTTTTTATTAGTGATTCAACACATAATACATCTAATAACTATACTAAATTTCTGTAAACCTTAAACTTTTACAAATTATTGAACTATAGAGCAATGTATATATCAAACTCAGTTTCGGCAAATTGGCTTCATAAATTCTCTTATAATTTCTTTAAACCCCTTTAATCCAAAAGGAAAAGAAAAGCATTGGCCAATACTTGCTTCAGCAGTGTGAAATAGAGATGTAAACTTTTTGATGCTGGAGATTAAATTTCTAGCCTTTTTGAAGTTTGTAACCTTGGAGTCAACAATAGAGCCGTTGCGAAACAAATCCAAATATTGTATAATGCTAACATCATCCCTTTTACGTGCTTAGAAATTTCTTCTACGTGCTTAGAGTCGACCTTGAACACATTACATCATTTCTGGAACTTCTTGTGTGCTTTATACCATATGCTAAGTGCATAGATCAAATGTTGTGTGCTTTAGACTAGATACTAAGTGCATAGACCAGATGTTATGTGCTTTAGACTAGATACTAAGTGCACAGATGAATTTTTTCAAGTTTGCACCTTTAATTTGTCAGTTTTGGAATCTCGCCTACGTGCTTAGTATTTTGTACTAAGTGCTTAGAGCTGGGTTCTAAGTGCACAGATGCCATATTACGTGCTTAGTGTTTTTGTACTAAGTGAACAGATTAAATTCTTCAAAGTCTGCACCTTTTCAGCATAAGTTCTAAGTGTTTAGAGCTGGGTTCTAAGTGCACAAATGACATACTACGTGCTTAGTATTTTGTACTAAGAGCACAAATCAATTTTGTCAACGTCTGTACCTTTTCAGCACTAGTTCTAAGTGCTTAGAGTTGGGTTCTAAGTGCACAGATGCTATACTACATGCTAAGTGTTTTGTACTAAGTGCACAGATCAATTTCCTCAAAGTCTGCACCTTTTTAGCACCAGTTCTAAGTACTTAGAGTTGAGTTCTAAATGCACAGAAGCCATCCTCAGCATAACCATTTTTCGAACTATTTTCTAAAGGATTAGATTTGAATGTAAAACACTTAGATGCCACATTTTCATCTTTTATGGATGTTTTGTTGTCATCATAATCAAAATTATTTTCTCAACAACCATCACTCAAAACCATACAGACCCATTTAAATAAAGTAATTGTTTTTTACCGATACTATCTACCTTCATTAAAAGGCAACATACAAAAGAGCAACCAAAAATAATGGAAAACACAAAATCAAGCTTTATAGTCAATTACAAATGGATACGGCATATGATGCCAATAGATGTTGCAAATTCAATTAACATCAATTTTGAACATAATCGTGCCATATTTCAGCTGCAATATTATCCCTTAATGTAGCACCTAATCTTGCGTTTTCATCATCTTTGTCTCTAAATTCAGATTGTGCATCCACTTCCTCTGTATTTAAAATGTTTGAATCTACTGCTTCAATTAGACTTTCATCTGGATCTATACCCATCAAAAAATTATGTAGAATTGCACATGCCAAAACAATCTCGCATTGAATATCAAATGAATATGTCTTTTCATTGGCACTTCCAATAATTGGGAATATTTTCTTCAAAACTCGAAATGATCTTTCAACTGCATTACGCAATGATGCATGTCGCAAATTAAATAACTCTTTGGCATTTTTAGGACCGCGAGTTGAATATTCTTTCAAATGATATCTTGCACCCCTATAAGGTGCAATCAATCCACTCTTAAGTATAAATCCCGCATCAACCAAGTAATACTTACCTAAAATTCAACAAATTGGTTAATTTCAATGTTGTAATCCTAATGTATAATAAATTTAAAAGTTAATTAATCCTTAAAACTACCTGTCAGAATTTTTAAATTATCTTCTCTGGTTAGAGCATTTTTTACAATCCTTGAATCAGAGGCAGATCCTTCACACCCAGACAAAATGTAAGTGAACTTCAAGTCAAAAGAACAAGTTGCAAGAACATTTTGTGTTGGGTATTCCTTTCTACCACCAAATCTTGGCGCATAGGCATTTGACACCTTAACTCGAATGTGAGTTCCATCAAGTGCACCAATACAATCCTGAAATATGTTCATTATTGATACCCAAGATTAATTTTTCTATAAACATATTCAAGCGAGTTTATATATTTACCTTAAAATATGGAAAGAATCTACTGAAGAGTGCATACTATCTTTGAGAAGGCAAGCATTTTGAAGTTTAGTACAAAGAAATAGGAATGCATTTGGTCTCATACGAATAAGATTGTGGCAATTAATAGTATGATTTTCCAAATGACTCAATATTTCTTGTCGAACCTGTTCATTCTCTTGATATATTGCATTTTTTTCTTGATGGATCGAGGTTGCATATTTGGATAAAGACTAATAAAATGAACGGTATGGATTAGCATTTGAATGACAACCATTCTTCTTCTTCTATCCCATTCTTCCCATTCATCTTCCGAGTCATCTTCTTCAAAGACTTGCTGATCAAAGTTATACATGTTCTACTACCTCTAGAATATTACAAAACTATTAAATATTACGTACATCATCCTACCTTTTTATGGAGGAATTATAAGCGCAATGCTTATTTTATAATTCAAGAAAAATTCTATTAACTTAAAAAAAATTCTGACAATAATAAACAAGAATTATCACCCAAACACATGAAATTTCGCTTATAACCAAAATTAGAAGGAAGTAGCTTCACACACAAATCCATCACTCACAAGATACTTATAACTAAAATTCTGAAATTATCCTAATTATAATTCTTATAAATTTTAAAAGATAGCATACCAATGAAAGATAAAAAAACAAACATTTCACTAGAAGTTACAATCCTTGACCTTCAAATAACTTTTTTCCGTAAAAATAACATGAAGATGATAATCATGTGGATTAGATTTGATTTCTGAAAAAAGAAAAAAAAAACATGAGAGATGTATTCACAATTTTTAAGAGAGTAATGGAGTTCATTACTTTACCTTTCTTTGGAGCCAAAATGCTTAACGTAGGAGAATAATGAAGAGATGTGTGAGATTTGTTCATTTCTTTTATTAGGTTAAGAGGACAATTTTGTCTTTTCAAAATTTAATTTTGTCTTATTCTTCTATTTCCTCTTAATTCACACCAAATTGGTGAGAAATAATTCTGATGCATGATGGGAACAATGAAAATTTGATTTCATTTTCATTCTCCTCTCCTTGTTCCTCTAATTGCTGTTCAAACAAAAGAAACGACATAAATACAATTTCTTTTCTCTTCCTTTCCACCCGATTCCTTCAATCCAAACAAAGCGTTAATCACAATGTTTAAGGCTATGTTTGGTATACGGGAACTTAGGAGGGGATATAAGTGACTGAGGGAAGTCGTGACCTGGACTTGTTTGGTTTGCATTATGTGATGAACTTCCTGAGTTCTTCAGTAACGAACTTCCCATCCGTACCGTAAGAAAAATCACAAGGGGAGAGTGAGGTTTTGTTTGTCCCGAGTTGTGCAATGACCCTCCCGCCTCTCTCTGTTTGTTACTTCCGATCCTTTCTTCCACGTTTTTCCATTTTCGCGCGAATTTACAGGGCTTTTTAGCGCTAAGAAGATCCCAAATTTAGAAACCCATTTCAAATTTGTGAAACCCAGATATTGATTTTGATTTTGATCAGAGGTAGTGGTGCCAAGTTTTGAGAGTTGGGTTTCAATGAAGCTGGTTTTCTAAAGTTGAGATCTCCATGATTTGTGCTTGTTTTTTGATGCAGCCAGGTCTGTTTCGGTGAAATTGAGTTCTTTGAAGCTGGGTTTCCACAGTTTGTGACCCAATTAGTGTCTTTATCTTTTTCTCTGTCACTTATTTTCTTATTATGACGAGATTGTGTTTTTAATGTCCTTAATTGTTCTTATTATTGCTCTAATTATATGATAATATGACACCAGATGATCCAAAGAAGACTCAACGCTTGCTTGAACTTGATGGAGCTAAAGAAAGGCTTCACTTGTTCAAAGTAGATTTATTAGAGGAAGGTGCTTTTGATTCTGTGGTTGAGGGTTGTGATGGTGTTTTCCACATTGCTTCTGCTGTATTTTTGGAATCCTCTAACCCGCAGGTTGATGCAAATTTTTTATTTCTTTTGCTTTCTAGCTGAACTTTTTTCACCAATTATTGATTCGGGTCAGAAATTTTCAATTAATCTTTTAGTTGCTTACTTTTGTTAATGTCTCTCGGTGTGCTTCATGGTAAAATTTATCTTTGCTCTTCTGGGTTGATTTTTTTGCCTATTATAGTATGGAAAGAGAGAAATTACTATATGCATATCATTCAAATGATCAAATCATGGAAAATTAAATACATTCAATACATGGGGAAAAATAAAATTTGGATAGACATCGGTAGTGTTTATTGTCACGATTTGTTTATGGACTATGACCGGCGTATAAAACCAATTGAATTGGAGGCCGACCCATCTTGCACAAGATTTAGAGTATAGAACTTCTACCTAATTTATTCATTTATTCAAAATATTTAATGAATATAAAACATTTATATATACGGAAAACAATATGCGTTTAACAGAATAATATCAATATAAATATAAAACCGTTATAAGTAAAATCAATCTCCAAAATACAAAATAACACAATAACCCAGCAGCAACCCGATGTGGAGCTCTAATAACAAAAACAAAAGTAGAGTCCAGATGAGAGGCACTCACTACTATCAAGAATGTCTCACTGAGATCGAGGTGTCAGACGGTTGTTGAGCGTCAAAAATATCACTTGTAAAAATAAGTTCATTATAGACAAAAGGAGAAAAAATGGGTGAGAATTCCTAGTGAGGAAGTGACACCCCAGATCGGCTCCAAATCTCATAAAAACCGTTTTGAAAACAGTTTAATAAAAATACCGCATACGTATATACATAAATACCATACAATATATACATTACATATATAGTATTTTTCAAAAAAAACGTTTGACCAAAATGTTTGCATACAGAACATGTAACATACAGTCAGACAACATCAGAAGTGTGTGTGCGCGTGTATATATATACACACACACACACTAATATATATATTTATCAGAGTCAGATTAAGGGACCAGATCAGACAGAATCAGAGTGTGGACTCCGCCACTAGATAGAATATAACATGTATCTAGCCGGATACATGGTCACTCATTACCCTGGTAACTAGGGTCTTGTCCTAGTATTAGTATACCAAAGGCTACGTACCCCGTAACTAGGGGTCTCATATCATAATATTATCTACGAATACTATTTACAAGCAACCATGCATATCCGAATTTTAGTCTTTTTTGCAGAAGTATATATATACATATATATGTCAATATATACATATCAAATATCAGAACAAAGATTGGTTATTAATAAGGTTGTGTGTAACGTGGCTAGAATCCTGTGTTGGAATCCTAGCCGCTTACATGGGGACGCGTTACTGCGTCCCCATGTTGTAGGACATGCTACATGTGTTAGACGCAGGACCACACATTAATCTTTTTTTTTTTAATCAAAATCTGACCGTTGAATCGTTTTGATCCAACTGTCAGATTTATTCCAACGGGGATTAAAATAAAATTGTGTTTAATAGAAAGCTGAATAGATGTCTCGCGGGACTCTTAAAGTAACCATTGGGTTACGGATGAAAAAGCTGAGGGGTTAGAAACTGGGGACTTTAATAAAATAACAATAAAAACGCTGAGCAG
>CAODLS010479120.1:0-12275 GCA_948243855.1 Flueggea neowawraea | reverse complement strand
GAATAAACCTATTTCATTCAAAAATGAAATCTCCCAAAACTGAAGTTAAAATCCCATGATTTCAACCTTAAAAATCCTTAATCTAACAATGTTTAACTCCCTTAAGCACAGAATGAACATATATGAACTCAACACTCATTTTTGAAAAACCCTAGATGAGTGAATACAGAACAGAAAATGAAGAAGAGAAGGTATTATCAGCCATTTCTTACCTCAAGTAAGCAAAAAGGATGGAAGGAAGAACAATGAGAGAAGGTGAGAGTTGATCTCTGGAGTAATTTTGGTGGTTGGGGGAGTAAATGCCGAGAATGCGTTAGTTGGGGCTATTTATAAGCCATTGACACCGAAATGCTATGTGGCATGCAAAATGGCCCAGCAAAATAATCCTACGTGCATTGTGCCTCCTTCTACGCATGTTGATCAAGGTCTACGTGCGTAGATGAAGCTTCAACGTACGTAGATCTGATGACCTTCTACTCCTAGATCCGAAATCAACGTGCACACCACATACACTATGCAAGTAGATGGCTTCCCTTACTCACGGCTTACATCCAGAAAATGCTCAACGCACGTAGAACCTCCTCCAAAGCACATAGTTCCCCCCATTCGCTCACGATTCATGTTCCAGATGGCGAACAACGTGCATAGTACTCTGCATGCACGCAGATGTGCTTATGCACGCCCACGACCCGTTATCATACATCGATCTACTCACGTAAAGCCATCTTCAATGCACGTAGAGGACCTTTAGCATGTCTTACACACGCAACATCACCGCTGAAACATTCCTGCTCAAGATTAACGTCTCAAAACCTCGAATTACTTCAAAGTCCAAGACAAAATACCATCGTACTCCTGTTAGAACAGATGGGATATTACAAAGGATGTTACACAAAGCAGGATCCAAGTTACATGACTATATAAGCCATGGTTGATCTCAAGTCAAAAGACTAGTTACACCATCTGTCATTGTTGAGATATTTTTAGTGACACTCAAGTAATCTATCAGGTGGTCTTACAACAACGAGTCAGTCTAGACCCATGTTAACTAATAATTATGCACCAACATATTTGGCCCATATATTACATATCCACTTTCTATGGGGTAATAAAACCAACAAACCATGTAAAAAATTCATTGATTGTCAGCGCCCTATACTAACTATGAATATTTAAATATAATACTTAAGTACCAGCATGTTCTATGCCGATTAAGGCCCATGAGGAATGAACTTATTATATTGTGGATATCGTTTCATTAATCTTGTCTACCAACCAAAATAATCTCATAGATCTATTCAATTAGCAAAGCAAACTCATGCCTTTATATTTGTTGTTAGTTGACTTGATGATTGGCTATCAGTACCTACACTAACATTATCAAATTTTCTTAGTAAAGATATTGAGATACAGTCTTATCATCTTTCGACAAATTATGTAAGTCAAGTAGTTATTGTGCATGTTGAGTACTACTGACAATGCTGTGGGCAGCTGCAAGAGCCTGCCAAACCTCTGCAGCGGAATTGAGACCTAATGTGGAAATAGATCTCTGATATTGAAGAAAGAAACTATGAGAATAACAATTGATCCCTATGAAACCAAGGAAAATAATATGTTTTCAACTCTGTAGACGAATTGAGTTGGAAGACTCTTAAGAATTTTTTCTCTTTCTTCCACCTTGAGTGGTTTCACCCAACTTATCCTCTCAATTCCTTTATTATAGTACAGTTTTGCCCATAAGAATTTTTTCTGTCTTCCACCTTCACGGGTTCACCCAATTTATCCTCTCAATTCCTTATTATACTTCAGTTTTGCTCATCCCTCAAAAGTCTAAGTAGGACTTTCTGTTAACCACCTTTGATTAAATAATAGACATTTAGGTTTATGCAAAGTTAAGAGTTTTTGGATCACAATGTCAACAATGCCAATATAAATATATTGTATCTTAATTAAAGCAAAAGTATTTTTTGTTTCATTCAAGCTCAAATCGTAATATTGTCTCTACCTTAATGTACTGTTGAGTAAAGTTTATAAATTATAAAATACAATGTTCGAATAGGTTATCAAAAAAAAAAATTGTTTGGAGAAAAAAAATGAAGCTATCGATATTTTTCTTCTAATAATAAGTAACGTCAACCTCAAATGTAATATAATAGATTTTCTTTTTCTTCTTCTGGTTTTCACTTCATTAACGCCACCAACTCGAATATAACCATGACAAGCAGTAGAATAATATATAGCTTTCTTTTTTTCTTTCTGATAAGTTAGTACAATAATAATAGGTTGAGCCCGTTAGAAATGAAAATCAATGTAAAAATTACAAGTCAGCTACACGTGATACATACCATGACTTGAGTTGGTCAATTTCAATGAATATAAAAGCTTCTCGTATAGGTGTAACCATTAAAGACCAGCACCCATTTCTTCTGACTTTTGCATTCTACCTCAAAAAAATCTTAGCTAAAAAAGCTGACTTAAGACTTTAATTGTCTTATGACTACAGCACATCTGTCCTTTTTTTGTTCTTCGATGGTAACCTATATGACCAACATTTAGACATTGAATAATCCCATTTTGTTAGCTGATTCAGCCGCAAAGTTTAATACATCACTAGTTACATTAGCCTCAACTTTAGAATTATTCAAAAAATTGTCATGATCCTTTGGATTCCATATAACAAAATTATGAACACATGAACTGTCCCTACCAGGTAGAAGAGATCAACTTCCTAAAGCCAATAAAATTAAATAATGACCGTTGAATGCCTTAAAACCTCATTTAAGAAGGCATTATAGTAGGATAAGTTCATTTAACAAAAATGATATGTATAGTGTATAGGATAATATGTCATCTGAAAACATCCAAAATCGAATGAATAAACAAAAAATAATTAACAAATAATTACACGAGTGATTGATCCTACTTTAAAACAGGTTGTTATTAGTCACCATGAACCACGATCATAGAAGCAACGAGAACGTGGAAAGTACCTACAACTCAACAACCACCACAAGGATCTCTAACAAGATAATCTACTATGTACAAAGAAAAAGAATCTCTTTTCCTTCTACTTTAAGGCCAACGGGACATTACAAGCACAAAGGAAGAGTTTCACGTATTTTTCTGTAAATACTTTTAACTCTCTTATTTGATTAGAGTTTTGTGTTGGTCTTTTATACTAACTCTCTTTTCTCGAAACACATGTTGGAATGGGTTAATTAAGACCTATTCAGTGCTCAACCTAACTAGATAGGTAAACAGTTCGAGTTCGGGTTCCATCCATGACCCGACATAGTCAGACCCATTTTTTACCATTTCTCATTTGCACATAACGGAACATAACCATCATGGTACTCAAATAAATACACATTCATCAAGCTCAAGCTCCAATCTTCCATGCAACAAATGGGTCACTCGACCAGCATACGACGAAAGTTATAATATTGTACATTGGTTAAGGTTATACAACAGCTCTTCAAACTTTTTTCCAACTCTTAAAGCTTTACACATAAGCTTTTGTTTCTTTTTATGATATGTCTTACCCCAATCCACCTTCCACAGTTTGTCGCTTTCAAAATTTAATGATCTTCTGAAAGTTTAATTCATGTTAACTATTATGTTTCTCAAAGAAACTATAACAGACACCCAGCAAACCACAAAACTTTGCGAATGTGAACAGTCTTCCTCTTCTACACCATACAATCCATTATGAACCAGCTTACTTACCTAGTGTGCCCCATCCAATCAAATCAGTCATAACTTTTTGGCAACATATTAAAATAACCACACAAATTCATACTTCAGGTATGTGTTAAAAAATCCTAAAAGTAGATAGTGCAGAGAACCTCTTGTTCACTGCAGGCTCTCACCTTGGATAAATTGAGATCATCTTATATAATAAGATCTCCCATCCTCATGGTCATGTTTCACACATATGGTATGATCATGTATGATAGTGTTCTTTCCTTCATTGATGGAGCACATCCTTAAATTCATAAACACCATGCAAAGGCCTCGGTCATAATGCACCTAAGCATATTGCCTTAGTCAGTCTATCTCTAGGACTACCTCTAGTTTTAAAATGGAATTATCCTAAGCCTACTTAGACACTTAACATTGATTACATAGTAATCCAATATGGATCCTTCATCCATGGCATATTTCACAAATTAATCATACGTCTTCATCTTACAACTTATGCAATGCGCCATTTAATGATTATGAACATGCTATTGCAAACACACATACGTTCGAAACCTACCTTATATTGGCATTTAACAAACAAATAGTTAAATCTAAGGAAAACATCCATTGTGAGTGGGTTACTTCTCCATCCAACATACTCCACTACACTCAATAGTTTTAGTTGATGTTGACAAATAATATTCATTCATGTGTATTGCCAACAATGAATTAGAAGAAAGATGATTTTTTTTTATTTCTCAAATGAGAAATCAAGTCTCACAACGTTAAATGTAAAACTTAGTCACATAATGTAACATTACATTTTATAAAATGTTCCTAAATCTTACATAACCTTAGGGACTTCAAGTGTTCCTTAAACACATCTCTAGCTATCAATTTTGTAAGCGAATCGGCTAGTATCTCATGACCAGGAACATATTTAATGTTCACTTGTCCTTGTGCAACCATACCATTTACAAAGTAATACTTAATGTCGATATGCTTACTCTTTCTATGAAATCTTGCTATCACTGCCCAATTATCATAATTTAATAGTAGTGGGCTCTAGAAAGGCGGTTAGTCTAAGGTTTTTAAAAAAACATTTCAACCATATAGCCTCTTGCACTACAACTAATGAAGCTATATACTCGGTTTCTATGGTAGACAGTGCTACACATGTTTGCTTCATGCTCTTCCACATCACCGCCCAGAACAACATTTGTGTATCCTCTTAGTTGCAGATCCTTTCCTTGATAAAATAGTGCGTAGCTCACAGTTTTCTTTAGTTATCTTAGTGTCCTTTTCATTGCCTTCCAATGCTTCTTCCCAGGATTGGTCTAGTATTCACTAGCTAAACTAATAGCAAAGCTGGTGTTAGGTCTAGTCCATAGCATCACTTACATAATACAACTTATAGCACTCATATATGAAACTCTTTTGATGTATTGAGTCTCTTGTGGTGTTCATGGGCACATTTCTACATCAATAGACACCCTCTTTCCAATCTGAGTATCCACAGGTTTGCAATTTGACATGTTAAACCTTTCAGGAACTTTGTTGATACAAGTCTCTTGTGAAAAAGCCAACAGCCTCTTTAATCGTAAATCCGAGAATGTACTCTATTTCACCCATGTCTTTCATCACAAAATTGGATAACAACCAATTTTTGACACTCATGATGAAAGATAGGTCATTCCTAGCCAACAATATATCCAATACATACAAGGTTAAAATGATGAACTTATCATTCGAGCATTTAATATAAACACAATGATCCTCATCGATTACCTCAAAATCGAACGAGACTATCCCTTCATGGAAACAAATGTACCATTGCCTAAAAGACTTCTTTAGGCCATAAATTGATCTTTTCAGTCAACAAACTTTATGTTCACTACCAGGGACTATGAAACCTTCAGGTTGAACTATATAGAGTTCTTTATCTATTTCCCTATTGAAGAGTGTAGTCTTCACATCCATCTGATATAACTCAGGGTCTAAACTAGCTAATAAGGCAAGAACTAACCTTATGGATACGAATCTCACCACAAGAGAGACGGTCTCATTATAGTCAATGCCTTCCACCTAGGTAAACCCATTCGCAACTAGCCGACTTTTGTGTTGTACAAGCTTTCCATCGATTGATCGCTTAATCTTGTGCACCCACTTATTCCAAATAGCCTTTCGACCTCAAGGAAATCAACTAATTCTCACACTTGATTTATTTTTATAGATGCCATCTCATCTTCCATCACCTTAATCCATTACTAGGGACGAGAGAACCTTTTGCCTATTACTTGGTTCATCATTGAATTGAGGTATAGCTAAAAGAGCCTCACTCGGTTCTTTAAGAGAAAAAAGTTGTCGTGAGATTTCACCTCTTTTAAATCATAGTGGTTCCACTTCTTGATAGACATAATGCATATATTAGTCAAGATTTGGAATCGTAATCCCTCTAGAATGAAGTTCCATATGATGATACCTTGCAAGCACACAAAGATCTTTTAAACCCTCAATCATCCTTGGGTATTGATATCTCGAAGAGCATGACTTAATTGCAATCAAAAACAATAAAAACGAAAGAACATATGTTTGGTTTTCGAATTTTTGGGTAAATTAAGGAAGACACAATGCAAAGAATGAGAACTAATGGTTTAAATCAAGAAATCAATAATAAAAGGAGTTGGGGGTTTAAGATTCGGCTAGGGACTCTAATCTTGCTAGGCTAATAAATGGGTTCAAGGATTAGGTTCTCTCACCGCTGTTCTAGTTTAAAGCCCCTCTCAAAGTCAATAAACCATCTCTACACCTATTAAGACCCTCTCCGCCTCACTTAATCAAATTAAAGTCATTAAGAACCTAAGGCATTTCATCGAACACTTTATGGACGTCAAATATTTCAATCCTAACACTCATAAATTCATTACTTGCAGCCTCTCCCAATGTTCATCTCTCGATTCTTCACTTGATATTACTAGAATTACAACCTGGGTGGCAAATCTAAGCTATAATCATTCAACACAAGTCAATGAACCAAGCACATCAACCTACAAGTATAAATATGAACTAAGAGACAACACTCATTCAATAACAAAGCAAGACCATCATCCCTAGCCTACATCTCTACAGCCCAACTAAATATTTAAGCTAACATAATGAGATTAAAACACAAAAACCAATATCCATTAAAATAAATCATAATGTGCAAATACAAAAATGGAAAATAGAAGAGAAATCAAACCCAAAGTGCCTTGAATAGAATTTCTTAAAAAGGAAACTTGGATGATTCAATCTTCCTCCTCCTTGATTCTTAAAACCCTAATTAATGCAACAAAGAAGAATGCTAAAAAAAGAAAATGTTTTGTTCTGAATTATGTAAGGTGTCAAAAAAAGGTTATGAAAGGGTATTTATACCCCTTACATGACATAAGAAACCCTACAAAATATTCTTCCATAAGTTCCCTTGGTCCCCAACTCTTTGAAATTCTACATCATTTCTCTTTCTTTAGTTTGGTCAATCACGACCTCCAAACATGGCCGTGAGGCTGACTGTGATTGGCTCACAGTTTGGTTCATGGTTTGGATCATGACCGTGAGCCATCTCGGGTTGATTGGTGGGTTGGTCAGGTGGTCACAGTCCACATCTCATGTCGTGATAATGACTATGATTGGCTGACTGTTTGGTTCACGTTCGTGGGTGCTTTATGATCTTGGGTTGATACGATTCACGATTGTGATGGCCAACCGTGACTAGTTCACAGCCTCATCTATGCATTGGTCACGGTTAGCTTCATGACTGTGACCCAACACTGTTTCTTCATGGTTTTGACTTTTTTACTCGTTCAAGTTTCATGTCCATTTTTTAGCTATTCGCTTTAATTTCATGCAAATCCAACCTACATAAATCACACAAAATGTATAAATTAACCAATAATCACTCATTTGTAGGATGAAATTGTGCAAATTCTTGCTTAATTAAATATGTAATTATAGGATACATCGCCATACTCCTACTAGAATTTGGAATCATACTCACATATCAAGAATTGGATTAGGAACATCCATATTTATTAGAGGCTGAGATACATTATCTCCACTCTTAACCTCATTTCTCCCACTCAGATACAGTGATCCTAAGGCATTAGATTCTTGAGTCTCGTGAAAAGTGAAATCTTTATCCAGTTCACCCAGTTTAGGAAACTCATTCTCTAAGAATGTGACGTCTCTAGACTCAAATTCAATTACTATGCCATTTTTTTTGTTCTCCTACTAAATAATATCCTCTAAAGAGTTCGGAGTACCTCACAAAGATTCCCTTATTGGCCTCTTAGGCCAAGCTTCCCATGCTTCCTAGAGGTATCATGGACATAGGCATCATATCTCAACGATCTTAAATGGCTTAACTTGAGCTTTCTCCCAGTGAATAACTCATAAGTGTGGACGTAGCTGACTTAGAGGGAACTCGGTTAAAGACATAAGCTATAGTGAGTAATGCATCTCCCCAAAATAAAATTGGCAAATTAACTTATGCCATCATAGACCTAACCATATTAAGGAGAGTTTGATTTATCCTTTGTGCAACTCCATTTTTTTGTGGGGTTGTAGGAATGAACAATTAATGTTCAATTCCCTTTTCATCACATATTTTTATCCTCAATCATTCCTTAAAGCCTTAATTGTCCTATCTAGTTAATTTTCAACCAGATACATAAATCTTTTGAAACAATTTATGCTTTCGATTTATAGGAAATCAAGTATATATGACTACACCTAGTATAGTCATCTATAAAAGTGATGAAATAATAGGCACCATACCTAGCCTTCATATTCATCCACAAACATTAGAATGAATTAATTGCAATAGATATTCGGTTCTAGTTGCTTTGCTGATTGGTTTTTATACTAGTTTTCATTTCAAGGAACTATAGCACATAGGTAACTCAACATTAGCTAAGTTACCAAGCAAGCCCGCTTTGGCTAATCGAACTAATCAATCTTACCCTATGTGACTAAGTTTAGCATACCACATTTTTGCATTATCTTCAAGTTTATATGAAGAAGAAGCAACATATGAAAAACTAGATTTATTAAAACTATCAAGATCCAAATCCAAAACAAGAAAACCATCCTTAATGTGACCAAAACAAAAATTAACATTGTTCAAATAGAGATTGAAACTATTATCCTCAAAAGACAATCCAAAACCAAGTTTCATCAATTCTAAGACCGAACCTAAGATCTTTCTAATCCTAAGAGTGTAAAGGATCTTCTAGCATCAAGGTCAACCTACATGTGCTAACGTCTCTGACTTCCTCCTCTGATTTGTTCCCATGTAAATCCATCTCGTTCCCTTAGGAATTTGTTCGAACTTGATAAAGGCATTATGTTCCTTTGTTACATGGTCTATCACTCTTTAATCAATCGCCCATAAAGGATGCAACTCCGTTAAGGACACTAAGCTAGATACATTTGCATAACTAACGCATAAGTTGGTTTGTTGTATCTATTAAAACTAGTTTTGATGATGATGACAACAAAACATCCATGAAATATGTTTAGAGTTCATGGAGGAAAGAATTGTAGGGGAAGAAGACAAACATCCATGGTAGAAATGGAAAAATGAAGCAAATGGGTGGATGATGTAAATTTGTGCACACAACCGGTCATTTGCACACACAACTAGTTATTTGCGCACACAACCATTTTAGTTGTGCACAACCATCAAGTTATGCATGCAACCAACTGGTTACAAAAACAAATAGGTCTTAACAAGACAAGATGATCTTTTGCAAATGCTACTGACGTGATTCTGACTTGGCATAATTACATAGTAACGTACATGTCATGTACATCTAGTTACACATGCAATGCATTAGTTGCGCACATAAATTGCCTGACAGTAATGATGATGTTGTGATTCAAAGCCATAACGACTAGTATCCCTTGCACAACATCTTTATGCCTCTTTCAATGGTAAAATGGACATATTTGGGCTATAAATATCCTTCTACTTTAGAAGAAGAACAAACTTAGAGAAATAATCAAAGAGAGTAGCCTAGAATACATATTGCTATCATTTTTCTCTCATTTGTTCTACACCTACTCTTGGTCTTAACACTTGCAATATTTGTTAAACCAATTTGGTTAAAATTCGAATTCCTTATAAATTTTGATGATTTAACAAAACAATTGAAATAGTTAAGCTACGCACGTAATACAACTCTTTAAGCGTGTTGAAGGACAATCTAAGCGCATTAAACCATGATCTATGGACATTGATCATGTTAGAGGCATTCTAAGTTTTCTAGAATTGACATTGTGCATATAAAAGAGCATACAATACACGTAGAATGGGTAATATATGCGTAAAAGGCAGTGTAATGAGCTTAAACATATTGTATTAGTAGACAAAATGGTCTAGAGTTATGTTGTGCTCTTAGAACGAAGACCAATATACGTAGTAAATAAGAGAAAGTTATTGGTCTAAAGGTTGAATCATACTATGCACATTGAAGAAGATATTATGTGAATAAATGGGATCGTGGTGCAAACTGAAGAGGGCTCATAAGACAAGTCTCAGTCACGTTTTACACTACTATAATGCACATAGAAAAGTAAAGGTGACATCTTTGAGGAGATTATACTATGCACGTAGTAGTGCATACTAAGCGATTCAATACGCTCCCCGGGATTTTGAATTTGAATATTCTCTAACATAGGCACATGGATAGTCAAAGGTGTGATCTTGGAAATATGTCAATGCAAGTGGAATATTGTGTAACGCGAACAGAATAAAAGAGGTACGCACGCTGAAGAAGGATCAATGCGCGTAGTAGCTACCTGGTGTTAAATTAATTCAAACAGAGGCTACTAGATGTTATACTATGCACGCAGAAGGAGAACATTGTGCATACTATTCTAATGAAATCATGGACTACGAACGTAGTACCGATGATACGCACGTAGCATAGGTTAACGTTAGTAATTTCAGCATTTTGCAATTCTCTCACAATGGCTACTTTTTAGAGAATCCCTATAAATAGGCGTGCCCAATCCAGCTGTAATAATGAACATCATTGAGAGAGTGCCCAAGCTTTGTCATTTTGATTATTGATTTTCTCTCTCCTTATGTTCTTGTATTACAACTGTGCCATTGATTTGCAATTTGATTACTAAGTTGATGTGAGAATATTGTTTTCAATATGGGAATCCACTTGTAATCAAGCTTTGGTGTTAAAGCTTAAGGGTAATATAGGTTTGCTTGTTGAACCTTAAAAAAATAAGAATGGTTGCTAATGAGTCTAGGAAAACTAGTGTTGGTTTTCTTGTTTCGGCCTTAAAACAACTGTGTAAAGGTTGCTTGTGAACTTGCAAAATAAGTAGTGTAACGGAATTGACAAAAAAGAAGAAAGCTCAAAGTGCAATGATTTATGTGCTAAATGACGAGAAGGGATAAACACTCCAGTTCGTCCAGCTTAGAAGACGTTAAAGAAGCGCTTCTTGGGAGCTAACCCAAGGTTTTTATTTTTATTCTTGTTATTGTTATTTTGGTTTTGATCCTTTAATTATTTTGTTGTTTGAATGATCCAGCAAATTTTATGCCTTCATATTTATATCTCAAATTTTCGAGGATTTAATGGCCCTTGTCTTGGAGAATGGTTTTATTTTCATATCCACTCAGGCGATAATATTGAGTTTAATTGGAGAACAAGTGTGGGGAAGCTCTAAGAACAAAGACGTGCATCAGGTGTTGACACGAGAGTGAAGAGGCCTTCAGCTCCAAACCACGCTGTTTGATATGAAAGACCACCACTACAGGCACACCAAAGAAACTTTTGTATAAACTCTCTCACTTTTTAATTTTTGTAGTTTTTAATTTTTATACGTTGAGGACAATGTAGATTTTAAGTTTGGGGAGGGGATTTGCGTTTTATGTTTGTTTGTGCGATTTTCATTTTTTAAGTTATTTTTTGTCAATTTTTCGAATTTTTGTAACTTGTTTTGTGTGTTTGTCACGTCGTTGCATGGTTTGGATGCATATTTTGTCTTTTCTGCATGAATTGCCAGTACTACATTTCATGTCTGCATGATCATGCCGTAAATATTTCTCATATATTGTTACACTCTGTGTGCTCATATTTAGTTTAGCTGCATTTTGGATGTCCCATAACTTGATTTCTTCACTTAATTTTGCAAGGCTTTGTTATGGGTTTTTCTTTAAACATTAAATAACTTGGAACTTTAGGAGTCTTAGAATTCAACCATCCTAATATACCCATTTATGTGAAACGCTGACTTCTATGCATCTTAACTTCAAGATTAGACTGTAGGGTTTCGATGTACATTATCAGAGGTTTAACACAGTGGAAGCAAACAACTTTCATCAAAAACCAGCCAAGATACACTCACGAAAAACCACAATCAAAACATAATAACAAAGAAACAAGGATGCATAATTTTATACCTTCTCATTTGAGCTATGTGTGCCAAATTTTAAACACCAATAGAGCACGTACCGAAACAAAGTTAAGGTACCTTTCTCCTCACCTTGATGCCAATGAAAAGGACTGCGAATCGCTACTCCTCTCTAC
>CAODLS010479100.1:0-28952 GCA_948243855.1 Flueggea neowawraea | reverse complement strand
TCAAAGTGTATACAATTGTTTACAACAGATTGAAGTACTATGCTAGAGTTGGATATTTGAGCTTGATGTTTCAACTTTGATCTCTAGCTTGATTCATGGTTTTTTCTAGGTTGGAATTGATATGAAATTTGGCACAATGAATTTTGATGATGTTCAACACGTTCTTTCCCTTCTCTTAAGGTATTTATAACCCTTTGAATCAATATGACCGTTGGAGAGAAGCATATAGCCGTGGGAGTCTGTTTAAAGCTGTCTGCTACTGTCTGTGACAATCTCACGTACATTACCACAATCTGACGTACGTTACCTGACTTTAGCTCTAGCACATGTACGTTAACATTACTTGACATACATTGATCATAGCAGATTCCTAGTTCATGTACGTTAATATTAACTAACGTATGTGACTTCTACATTTGAACCATCCAGTAGCTTCTGTTTTCAATCTGAAGCATATTGCGCACATGAAACTCCATATCACGTACTTGAGATCAATATGACATACGTTACGTTTTACTCTTGCGTACGTCAATGAACACACACGTATGTGACCACAATCTAGCGTACGTGAAACATGCTTCAGAGGGTTCCAGTAGCTTCTATTTGTATTCAGACCCTCTATCATGTACGTGAAACTTTTCTGACGTACGTGAGACGCTTCTGTGACTTTATTTCGCAACTCCAAGCTTTCCAACATGTTTCTTTTCAACTCAAATGTTTTGCTCTTAATCAAAACCTTTTTCTCATAATCAAAACACATAAGGAACTTATTGTTGATCACCCATGATCCAACACACCATGGCATCCTAACTAGGTTGGCACTTCAATAGCAACTGCATCATATTCCAGTGCTTTAAGATATTATTAATAAAAAATGAAAAAATCATATAAAGTGTTTTATTAACAGAGACAGTCTAAAATGATAGCTCTCCCTAAAAGAAAATTCATAATAAAAAAATGGCTACAAAAACTAGGAAAGGCAGTCCACCAATGCAATCCCTGGTTATGCGCCCCAAAATTGGCTAAGCAGTCAGTGACTCGATTCCCCTCTCCGAACACATGATAAACCACCACATTCATTTGTGACAACTTGCTCAGACAGTCGGCCCATTGAAGTCGACAACACCATGGAACTTCACAGGACCGTGCTTTAAAAAGTTGCACTACATAAGATGAGTCACTTTCCAACCAAAGATTATGCCAACTAGACTCTGAGGCTTTAATAATGGCATATATAGCCGCCTTCAGCTCAGAGATGAAAGTCGGCACCTCTCCAGTGGAGAATGCAAATGCACCTTTGAGGAATCCTCTTGCATTCCAGAAAATGCCCTATGCTCCCCTAGAAACTGGTGCGCCTGCTGCAGATCCGTCAATATTAACCTTCAACTTGTCAACTGGAGGTGGTTGCCAAACCACATGTATAATAGATGGTGCTCGTCTTGGAATGCCTGAAATGCCAATGGCTGTAAATAATTGTAACTCCTCCATATTTCCATTCATATTTCCAATTTGAAGACCGCAACTTCCTTAATACATTTCCACAATAGTCTCAACATGTTAAATAAGGACACGGCCTGACCCCAAAAGATGCATTCATTTCGTGTATTCCATATAATCCATAAATCACTAACAATAGCAATATTCCACAAAACTTTAAGCTGCGAGCTCAATTGTGTATTTATTGCAACTAAAATGAGAGATCTCAGAAAATTATCACACCTAACCCGCACAGCAAACATATCCGAAATAGCCTTCCAAAGTTGTTGAGAAATAGGGCAGGATATAAATAAACGTTGTAAAGTTTCAATACATGAATGGCAGAAAGCACATCTGGATGGGAAAAGGAAACCCCTTTTATCTCAGTTTGTCCTCAGTAGGCAAGTGTCCCAGAAAAGCCTGCCACCCCACTGTTGAGTAAGATGGTAGTATGTACTTTTCCACATGAAGATTTTCCATTGAGTGACCTAATTGCATCTAGGGGTGTAATCGAGCCGAGCCGAGCTTTGGAGTGTTCAAGCTCGGTTCGTTACAAAGCTTGCGAGTTCACGAGCTTGTTCGCGAGCTTTTCGAGCTTGGCTCAACAAAGGCTCAAAAAAATCATAAACGAGATTTCAAGTTCAAATTGTACAAAAGTTCTAAACAATACATTTAAGTTTAGATTTGTTCAATAAAATCATGTTGAGTATGCAGTTGAACAAAAAACTATTAGATGTTTCAATTTGTTTCACAAATTAAACATAATATTAGACTTTATATGAGCATACTTGTACTTTTATAGGCATAATCGATTAGTACAAGCTTGCACTTTTGTTGATGTAGCCCAAATATTAAATAATATTCCAAACATAATTTTTTTTTTCATAATTTAGTTTAAAACATATGTAAACATATATACAATTATATTTACATATACACATGTATATTTATAAACGAGCCTACAACCGAGTTTGTTCACGAGCATTATTCATGAACATATAAACGAGCATGTTCGCGAGCTTTTGGGTGTTTAAGCTCGGCTCGTTTATTAATTCGAATTTAAAATTTTATTCAAACTTGGCTCATTTATTAACGAGTCAAGTCATGAACGAGCTTTTATCGAGCCGAACACCGAGTAGCTCGTGAATAACTCGACTCATTTACAACCCTAATTGCATCCATGAAGAGATTGGTACTACCCTTTGATAGAGAACCCACCCATAATGTCTAATATCCATATACAAAAATCTGATGACTCCTTCAAAAACTAGACTACCTCGACTTCGGCCTTCACCTCCCTCATTAAAACATCCCATAGCCTCCGATGCCCATTAGAAATATAACTCAGTACCATATCTGTTAGGAGGAGCTGCTGCGTCCAAGGCAGAGAAAGCCGTTAAGCCACACTTGGCTACAACTAAGTCCCTGTCCAGAAATTTAAGTCAGAAGTATCAGTGATGAGCCAACATCAATGCTCTCGTAAATCCATAAACGCCTTCCAAATAGAACACCAAACTATCGACTAGAAATAAGCAAGCCGTGGGAGCCCAGAAGGATATAAAAACCTAGCCTCTAACACTCTCAGTGGAGGAGTCATTCGTGCAAGAGATCTCCAAGCCAGAGAACCTAACATCGGCCCATTAAGACTACTCAGTTTCTTTAACTCAAGACCCCCTTCTTTTCTAAAGTGACAACAAATCGACTAGGGGACCGTGATAAGTTTCCTCGATGCAGTGGAACCAATCCATAAAAAATTCCTGATGAGTCCATTGAGCGTATCTATCATTTTCCACAGCCACTTATAGACTACAAACGAGTGAAGCAGTGAACTCTGAATAACTAAAGAGACTAAGCAACCCATCCAGCCATAGAAAGTGAAGAGCCTTTCCAATAGATGACTTTGTTTGCAATTTTGTTCTCCAGAGGCTGTACATATTTTTGCCTCGGTGCCCCAACAAATAAAGGTACCCTAGATAAGAAAATGGCACTATATTACAATATTTGGGATTCCTCCCAACTGTTAAGGTGGCAACTCTTCGTGGAGTCACCGCTTTCCTTAAGAAAACATTGGACTTTAACCAGTTGACAACTTGTCCAGACAAAGCCCCATAAATATCAAACAACTCAAGAATAGTATTCATGTTCCTCATCGTGGCCTTGGCAAAAAGAATAACATCATCAGCATAAAAAAGATAATACACAAAATGAGTAACTCCGGTATAACCCATGGGTTGGAGTTTGCCTTCCTCAACCAATGCTGAAAAATGGCAGCTCAAGAAATCCTCTACCAGATAGAACACTAGAGGCGCAAGAGGACACCCTTGGTGAACACACCTAAAATAGCGAAATTAACCTATTGACTGCCCATTTATAAGAATTGAAAGATGAGCCGATGAGAACAACTCCAAAATGAAGTTTCGGAACTGCAAGGAGAAGCCGAAGGCATCAAGAACTTCAAACAGAAAATTCCAGCTAATTGTGTCAAAATCTTTAAGGATATCAATTTTCGAAGCCATATTCCCTCCAAAGCACTTCTTATCCAACAGATTTACACCTTCTGACGCCAAAGCAATACAATCACCTATTCTCCTGCCCTTAATGAAATCGAACTGCTGGGGAGATATCACTTTAGACACCACCAAAGCAAGTAGGTCTGCAAAAATTTTCGTAATAATTTTATAGCAAAAATTGCTGAGCACAATTGAGCGATATTGGTCCACAGTAATAGCTTCTTGAACTTTAGGGATTAGAACCATCAAGCTAGAGTTCCAACCTGGTGTAATTTGGCCGCTAGTACAGAAGAGAGTAATAGCGTTGCATAAGTCCACTTGAACAACATCCCCGACTTCTTTGAAAAAACTGCCGGTGAAGCCATCAGGACCAGGTGCATAAGAGCTATCTGCAAATGTAGTGGGAACTGCAGTTAAAACTGTATTGTCCGAGTCACTCACCATCGGCGAGACCAGTCTCTTAACCATAGAGAGGTCGGGAGGCTGCACAACTATAGCTTGAAATACATTGGTATAGTAATCGACAATGTGATCTAAAATCTGAGCCGCATCATTCATCATGTTCTCTTCAATCTGCAAAACAGAAATTTTAGAAAAAGGTTTATGGATGGAATGCACCCGATGAAAGAACTCTTTCAAGAGACCTTCATCAGCAGTCAAGTCAAGAATGAGCCTTTACTGCGCTCCTTTAACCATTTAACTCTACTGCACTCTTTGTAAAAAACCTCCTTTCGCTTTGATCAATAGTCAAGTCGAGAATGAGCCTCTGGCTTAGCCAGTGATAACTCTTTCGAGAGACCTTAATCAGCAATACAGTTCTAAACTGATTGCAAATCAAGTTCAGCCTGAGTAATATTAACGTCCAAGTGCCCAAACACCTCCCTGTTCCACACTTTTAAAGCTTGGCGAAGTCTCTTTAGTTTTGTACTAACAAGTTGGAATGGGGGAAAACTCAGTCTCGGAGTATTCCAGTTTGCTACAATGAGATCTCGAAGGCTAGGATGAGAGAGCCACATGGATTGGAATCGAAACCCAGCCGGCGAATGATGAACGGCCAAGTGACAAGAAAGTAGAAGAGGCGAGTGATCAGAATTGTGCCTTGCAAGAGCGAGACAGGAAACCGAGCTTCAATTGTCCAAAAAAATGAAAGGAAGTCAATAATCTATCAAGTGCACACTCAACACGGGCGGAACCACCTCTACTATTACACCAAGTGTATTTCAAGCCTCTATGTGGAACCTGCACCAGTCCATTACTGTCAAAGAACCCATTAAAATCCCTACAAGAAGGAGCTGCTAGCAGGCGACCAGTTTTCTCATTTGCACCCGAAAGAACATTGAAATCACCCATAACAAGCCTGGATCCTGGGACATTAGTTGTCAAATCATCCCAAAGCAGCTGATGACGGTTTCGCCAGACGCTAGCATAAACAAAAGAGCAATTGATAGTAATACTCGCATTCCATCTTCTATTTGGCTTTTCTTTAGTACGGATTTTGCAGTTCCTACTGGATTGGTTTGCTCTGATCAGCATGTTTCTTCATTTAAATTGGTTTGCGCGTCGGCCTAGCTTCCGAGAAAACTGGGCACGAAAAGTGTCCTGTCACTTGGCAGCGTTTTGAGTAATTCGTTTAGCTGTTGTCACCCATTCACCAGCTTCTTCCTCCTCTTCACCAGCCCATGAAGCCAACTTATTGTCCCCTGTGGTTGGCTTGGACCCCTGAGCCTCAGTCTGTGCCGTAGTGTCAATTTGCAAGTGTTCGTTAGAAACTTCCTTTCCGTCCTTGCAGGGCTCCTCCTTAACCGGAATTTTAGACTCCTCCGTATGAGGCACAATAATCATGAGGTCAGTGTGGCAAGTTAAGCAAACTGCATCTTGTTTCATTATATTGGGTTACAGTTCTGTAGATGCAACAACGTCATTATTAGCCGCCGCCTCAGTGGCTTCCTCAGTAGGAGGAGGCAAATCCATACCTTTGGGTAACGTATCAAAAGCATTTTTTACTAGAACCTTTGTTGGCTTAGCCACCCAGACCTTACTGGCAACCTCTGGACGAGGAGCGGCATTCTTGGAAGGCTACTTGTTTTTGCGAGTGTCATCTGGCTTGTTCCAACGGTGGGCCGAAGTAGAGTAACCAATGCAAGCACATGTGGAACAAAACTCAGGTAAGCTCTCACAGATCACCTGGCAGGTCCGTTGTGAGGTCTACTTCAATCAAAAGTCGCGCATGATGCCCAAGGTTCCCATTCAAGTAGCTTGATCGATTTTTAACGGAATTCCGACTCCTCTAGCAATATCAACCAAAAGTTGTGGATGCCAATATTCCCATGGTAAGCGATGTAACCTGACCCACAATTGACTGGTTGTGAGACGTTGTGCCTTCGGATCAAAATCCGACGTCCAATTCTTAAATGAAGAATACCCGGCTTTAAGGCAATCGAACCTTTACTGAAGATGTGAGGTTTGTCTTCCGGAGTCATAAGAATAATGTGGTAAAACCCCCTTCCAATAGAGATGAACCGCCAGTTATCCAAACCCCAAACAGACGACAGTTTCAATTTATGTTCTTGAGCTTTCCATGGCTGTTCTCCACGAGCAAGAATAATTCTACCAATGAGGGCATTGGTGCAAAGCTGGAGTCGTTCAGGGTATGCTTGTTCATTAATCCAAATTGACACAAACCCACCTTTGTTTTCCGATGCTGTCGATGAAGATGGTAGAACTAAGGATGAGCCCTTAACAACATTGACGAATGATCTAGCAGGAGGGAACGCCGCAAGCCGCGCAAGAGTGGAGTTCGGAATAACCCTAGCCGCTGCAGGTTGATTGGAATGACGCACCTCAGCGAAGAGCTCTGAGATTCTGATATAGCAGTCCAGGGAGTTGCCCAAGAAGGATAGCATGCCGAAAGGAAAGCTAAGCGTTCCAATATTGCATGAGAAAACATTTCGTCATGCAGAATATTGATTATACACAGTTCTTGGTTCTTCCACATGGTATTGAGCAGATTCTATTAATAAGATGAGTGGGCATGAGTATGCCTTCTCTGCAAAATTTCATTGGTAGGTTCAACAGAAAAGCTCTTGCTATTTCAAGCAAGTGTTTGTGTTTATATTCAACTACTCCATTTTGTTGTGGTGTGTGAAACCATGATTTTTTATGTACAATTCCCTTCTTGAAAGAACGATTTTGATATTTTCAGAGACATTACCTATTCTGATGATCTTCACCACTTTGTTAAATTGGCTATGAATCATTTATAAGAGTAATTGATCGAGAGTAAAAGAAACAAAGGGCTTTGTTGGGTGGTAAATATATCCAGATTGGTGGACTGAAACCATCCACAATTGTGAGCACATAATATGCACCTAACAACGACCCATATAATTTGTAAGGTCCCACAAATCAATAGGCAATAGATCAGAGCTTGCAAGTGATATAATTTTGGTCACAGGCAAAATGATAATGTTCGGCCTTTGTTTAAAATTGTGCCAAACGACAATTGTGTAAAATTCTATTTATAAAAATGTAATTGTGTAAAATACAGATTCACCTTTCTGGCAATAATTTTTTGCAATTAGATGAAGCAATATCATGATAATTTGTCAGTTTTGTAATTAATATTAATATTTTTCTGAAAAATTAAAATTTAATCGATCACAATTGATGATGCAAGGTACGCTAACCAAAATCAAGGGAAAAGACGCGTTATGTTGGAGTTTAACAGTAGTTGATTATTTTATATAACGAGAATACGATTGTTTCCAAATTAGAGTATGAATACTTTCGTTTAAACTGCTGATGATTTTGGACTACTTTATTGATGAAATGGTTGACTTCGAAAAGTTGAACCATGTTTTCGACCATAATTATTACAAATTTAGAAAATGGGAAGCAGCTAAATTGTCGCCTGTAGTACGGCCTAATTTCATCAACAAACTCGTTTGATCTGTATTACAAATTTTATATAAATTAATTTTAATAAAAGCTAAGGTGGCATGTAACAAGAGCTGTCCCGTCCAAAGACTAAGCTTAAATGTAGATAATTCAACCCCATAAAAAGTTAATTAAGTTCCTGAAACACAGGCAAGAACCCATATTTCATAGAAAAAGACAATGCGGCGAGAACCCGCCATGTATTGAACCTTTAAATAAGTAAAACAGTTGAGGAACCTTGAATCCGTTTCTCATTCTTAAGTACTGTAATTCTACCAAATTAACTATTTAAGTGTTAATTTTTACGATATTTTATAAGATAATATAGTGCCACAGACTTGAAAACATGTTTCGCCAATTTAATTGTCTTATAAAAAAATTAATTTAATTGTTTTTTGGGATAACTAAGAAGTAGTAGGCAAATGACGAAAACACCAAGCAGGAGATAATAGTCAAGGCGCAACTTAAACTTTACGGTGATCAAATTTGAACTTAAAAGGATGTTGACATTGGAGTTACAGTAATAATACTTATGTATGATTTTCCAAACATGACGTAGCGTTAATACTTCCTCTCCTCTTTTTTAATTGCAAAAAAAATAACTCTTTAGGTTTTTTTTGGTCAACAACTCTTTCGGTTATGGGTTCCAACTTCCAATGATTTCAATTAAGGGTAGTACTGCAATATGAATTTATTTAATTAATTTTGAATGAGAATTCGAATTATTTAATAATAATTTCAGTTACTTAATTTTACGGTGGTTATTAAATTAAAGTTTTCAGAAAGTTACATAATTGTAGACGTTATTATTTAATTTAGCCACCGGTTACTTAATTTTCGATTAGTTACTTAATTATTATAAATTATATTAATATGTGATAAATTAAGTAATCATGATTGTTATTTAATTTTTACTAGAATTACTTAATTCAGACACATATTACTTAGTTAGATATCCAAAATTAATTCACTCTTAGAAAAATTAAGTAACTACATGTAGAATTAATTAAAAGAGGTTATTCAATGTGGTCATTTGTTATTTATTTTTTATCCAGTCACTTAATTATTTTTAATGACTTAATATCAACCTCAGTTATTTAATTTTAAAAATAATTATTTAATTATAATTTTTAAAAAATTACTTAATTTTAGATATCGTTATTTAATTTTATCATCTGATTACTTAAATTTTGATCAGTTATTTAATTATTATAAATTATATCAATATATATTAAATTAAATAATTTTAACTGTTATTTAATTTTTTATAAATTTATTTAATATGATCCTATAATTATTAATTTAATAATGTGTAATTAATAAAGACTCATTTAATGAATCTCATTATAGTCCAGCCATTAATAATTACTGTTACCTTTTGTAATGATTGTTATACATTAACAACACATGGGGAAGCCCAACAAGAACAAGAAACAAAACAAAGAATAAGAACCACAAAGCTTCTTCAAACGCGCCATATGTCTATTTGTCAAAGTAGGGACTCAACTCCAAATCGACCCTTCCAGGCCAAAATCTTTCTGTAATTTTCTAGACCACAAATAAAATCTCATCATTTTATTACAAAATTAACAAAAATCCCGCTAAAAAATGCAGGAACTCTAACTTAGAATCTAAAGAATTTCAAGAAGAAGATCATAAGTCATGAATCTCATCAAACCCAAAATCAAAAATTAAAAAATGAACAGAAAAAAATTCAGAAATAAAGAATGAAAGAAGAAGATTCTTGAGTGAATAAAGCTGGTGAAGAAGAGAGACGAAAACCGTGAACGCTAAGGCGTCTCTGTTGTTCTAAGAGGCGCTCTGTAATCCTGGCAACTGCCAACGTGTACTCTTCTAACAGCTCTACCATGGTTGACAATGTTATCATCTTTCCTGTTTTAACTTTGTTGGAGCTTTCTGTGATTATAAAACAAGTGTCTCCACCTTCTTTAAAGCCACGAAAACGTAGTCGACGGTTGTGGTACTGATAAATATAAGAGAAGGTTGGTGAAGTATAATATGGGTTGTGTTTGAAGGGGAGAGAGAAGGGTGACGAATTTATAGACCAATTCTCAATGATTGACCCTCCCAGCTCTTTTTATTATTATTAGTATTATTTTGTGCATAAAATATTCGTTAATAGATCACTTTCTATTTGTGTCAGCTTACGCTTATATATTGTCATTATTGATTGATCGTCATCAAACTGCTCACGTTTTTTGTGTTTTTTGTCAAGCTATGCCGTCTAAAACATCATCATAACTCTTATAAAGGTGCTCAAGGGGGTAAAACTTTTTAGAAGTCTATAGCCTTGAGACTTTTTGATAATTACAATTTTGAGTTTTTGTCTTAATCTACCAATTACATTTTTAAATTAACTTTATTAAATATTTCGGATAATTATTTTAGTTTTTAGATTATGTTGATAAGATATTTTATTTATTTATATTTTAATTATCATTATAAAATATTTTTGTTAAGAAGATGGATTATTCAAATAAGATAATTATTTTTCAATTGATTAAACTGACATATGCAAAGTATCAAACTCTCATTTTCTTTTGGAATCAATAATTTAATTATTAATCTAAAACTGATTTTGTTTCAAATACAAAATTCTTAGCAAATTAAAAGAACCTGGAACATAAACAAAGAAGAAGCTAAAAAATTGCAGACAGAGTTTTGGTGCTGGCGTAAATGTCACACAAATAGCTGACATGTTTTTCATTAACTTATAAACATAAGAGAGTTTTGGCACACATCTAAACACAACTGTCATCAACTAAAACAAACTAAACTGTATCTAAGTTTTGTTCTAGTTACAGCAACCAAAGAGGATAACAAAAAACTGATTTCTAATTAGAATTCAACTCTATAGAAGGCATGACTTTAACACTCCTCCTTGACTTCAATGCTATTAACACCAATTCCCCTTCTCAAATCTTCAAACTTGCTTCCTAAAAGTGCTTTTTTAAATAGGTCTGCAGGTTGACCTTGCGACATACAGAAAACCAACTTTGTTTGCTTGCTTTGTTGAGCTTCTCTTACAAAATGATATTTAATCTTAAAATGCTTAGTCTTCCCATGAAAAATAGGATTTTCGGTGATATCAATAGCAAATTGATTGTCACAATTAATTTAAATTTCGTCAACCTACTTCAACTTCAAATCATCAATCAAATTTCTTAACCAAATTGCATGATTGGCAGCTACGACAATATATTCTGCTTCTGCAGTCAAATGAGTTAGGGTGGATTGTTTCTTTGAATTCTATGAACATAGTTGAACTGAGTACAAAACAAAGCCCTAGCGTGCTCTGCATGTCTTTACTTAATCCTTCCAAGTCACTATCAGTAAAACCAATCAACTTCAGCTCATTTGATCTCAAATACCACACACCATAGCCACTTGTTCCATTCACATGTCTCAACACTCTATTTGCCATCTTCAAGTGTTTCTCACTTGAAAGCATACTTGTAGCAAACATCAAGTCTGGTCTAATGGCAGTGAGATGCAACAGGCAAGCAATCAAACTTCTATAATTATGCTGATTATCCTTTTGAGATTTAGTTTCTTTTGAGAGCTTTTCATTCTGAGCCAAATGAGCATTAATAGGCATGCATTTCTCCATACAAAACCTCTTAAACAACTCTTTTGCAAACTTCTTTTGGCATATGAAAATGCCTTTCCTTTATTGTTTAATCTCCATACCCATAATGTAGCTCATCTCATCAAGATCACTCATTTCAAACTCATTCATTATGCTGCTCTTGAATTTGTTCACCAATGTAGAACTGCTACCATTGATGAGCAGGTCATCTACATATAGTGAAACAATGAAAATTTCATCTTCATTTGTTGAATGAACATAAAGAGTTGGTTCACTCACACTTTGCTAGGACCCAAAATCAAGTAGGTAACCATAAATTCTACTATACCAAGCTTTGGGTGCTTGTGTTAGATCATACAAAACTTTCTTCAAAAGACAAACTTTGTCTTTGTTGTCCCAAGATGGAAATTCAGGAGGTGGGTGAATTGGATTTTTAGTAAGTTTAAAAACCTTTTCAAAACTTTTTCCAAGTACAAATAGTAAACGATCAATTCACAAACAAGATAAATAACTCAATAAAGAAACAAGATAGTAATGATTGTAAAGAGTTAAGGGAAGAGAGATTCAAACTGTTGAGTTATAGTAGTTTGGTCCTCCTTCATCTATGTCCACTTCTCACTTCCAGCGGCGGGAAGTCTTTGTACAATTCTCCTTGTTTTGCGGAATCATAAAGGAAATTTACATCCATTAGTTTTTCGCAAGCTCAACTAGCAAACCTTTATAACCACTAGTTTTTCACAGGTTCAATTAACATACCTTTTACCACCTCTAGTTTTTACAAGCTTAACTAGGAAACCTTACACTTCTTTAGTTTTTCCGGAATCAACTAGGAAATATATACCACTTCTAACTTTTATGGGCTAAACTAGAGAGCCTATAACAGCCTTGAAGCAAGGATATTTTCTTGTTACAAAGTGTACCCAAGCAGCAACGATATGCTCACACCAACCTAAATGATATTGCAAGTGTTAAGAACAAGAGTGGAAGTAGAAGAGAGTGTACAAGCAATGAGTGCAAAATAGTAGCAATGTGTATTCAAGGTTTTTCTTTATGATTATCTCTTTTTGTGTCTTCTTATTTTGTAGTAAAAGGCTATTTATAGCAAAAATATGTCCATTTGACCGTTGTAAAGGGCAGAGAGACATTGTGCAATGATAACTAGCCATTGTGAAAAGTTTTTTGACATTCAGCTTTTATGTCAGAGGGCATTGTGTGATATTATTTGTGTGAGCAAATGCTGAGTTCGTGCTTAACTTGCAAAGTAAGTTGCACAACCCTTGATTTTTGCATTTCCGAGAGGCTTCTTCATATTTTTATTACGTGTGTAGCTCCAGTGTAACGTGCACAAGTCACACTTGACCTTTGCATGTTTTGCATAATAGCTGACACATAGTAATAATTGGAAGATTTGAAAATTGTACCTCATATTTTAATCAACTCTAAAAAATCTGTTGCACTTTATGCAACTTTCTTTGCATGCGTATCTTTTCTTATTGCTCAATGATGCAATATCTGTTTAAACTTAGATTTATGTTGATCATCATGTAATTCCAATTTTCTTTCCTGCACTTCCTTTGCGTGCATAAATCTTATATTACGTGCATAACTTGCATCATCCGCCCCTTCGTTTCATTTTTCCACTTCTTCCGTGGATGCTTGTCTTTTTCTTATGCAATTCTTTCTTCCATCAACTTTAAAACATCTTTCATGGATGTTTTGTTGTCATCATCATCAAAACTAGACTCAACAATCTCCCCCTTTTTGATGATAAAATATGTATGAATTTGAACATCTATTTCAACAATGAAAAATAATTTGATAAAAAATTCACTCCTTGTCATTGGTTAGTTTGAAGACGCAAGATGTTCAAATCAAGATTTATCAAATACAAATTCATGCAACACACTCCCCCTTTTTGTGATCATCAAAAAGGATATGCAAAGAAAGTGATCAAAACTCATTTAACACGTATAGCTCCCTCTAAGTAAAATGCATTTCTCAAATAAATCGTTTTAGAAGCAAAAATCCCCCTTTTTATTTCAAAACATGCATAAAAATTTTCAAATAATATCTCCCCCTTTGAATTTCAAAAACTCAATAATACATGAAATAAATATATTGCAATCAATGCATTTAGCTCATCAATTAAGAAATCAACAAGTAAACAATTTTTCAAAAGTGCAAATAGTAGCATAAAGATATAAAATCAAATCAATGAATGAAAATACAAATAATCGTGAAATAATCAATTTTATATATAAAAAAAAAAGAAATTAAAATTTAGCAATGTTTGAATTCAAGAATAGGTTACCACATTTATATTCCTCTCCTTGACTTTGATTGCCATCAAGCACAAGCCTCCAATCTCATTGTTGTCATCTTCATAATCACTTGAGGTTGTGATATTATCTTGAAGGATTCTTATTTTCCTCCTTTTGTCATGTTTCTTCAAGTATGGATAATCCAGTTTGACATGTCCTAATTCATGGCATTCATACCAAATGAGTTTATTCTTCTTGGTTGCCTTCTTTACATCTCTTTCTTTGTTGAGAAATTTTTGGAACTTCTTCGTGAGATATTTTACATTTCAAAGTCTTCCTCATCCGCAATTGAGCTTTTAATATGTTTTTCAGAAGCCTTGATTTCTTCTTCCCTCATACTCATTTCATGTGTGAGTAAGAAACCAAGTGATTCCTGCAATAGGAGATAGGACAAGTCTTTGGCTTCTTGAATAGAATTCTTAATGGGTGCCAAAGACTTTGGAAGAGATCTTAGTATTTTCCTTACTAACTCCAAATGAGTATATGACTTCCCAAGAGCTTTGAAACCATTGATGATATCATTGGAACAATCGAAAACCTTTTGAAAGGGGTCTTCTTCCTCCATTTTTAACAATTCATATTTATGAACAATGAGGGACATTTTTTTCTCCTTGACTTAATTTTTCCTTCATATGTGATGTCTAAGGTTTGCCAAATTTCTTGAGCCATCTCACATTGTTGGACTTTGTTGAATTGAGATTTTCTCAAGGAACGATAAAGGATATACATTGCCTTGTGATTGTATGATATGAGCCTTTTTTCATTGTCATCCCATTCTTCTCTTGGCTTCTCCACTTTTCTTCCTTCTACCAATTTTGTTGGCACTAATGGACCATCATCCACAATTTTCCATATGTCCATATTTTCATATTGGAGGAACACTATCATTCTTATCTTCCAATATGTGTAATTACTGCCATTAAAGAAATGAGCATAATTAATAGCTAATCCCTCATATCTATATATGTCTCTCATAGATGCCATTTTTGGATCTTTCATTCAAGGTTGTAAGACCTTAGAAAGAATGAGCACTAGCTTTGATACCACTTGTTGTACCAAGATGGTAATCCAAGAGAGAGGTGAATTAGATTTTTTGGAAGCTTAAAAACCTTTTCAAAATATAAATAGTAAACAACCAATTCACAAATAAGATAAATAACTCAATAAGGAAACAAGCTAGTAATGAATGTAAAGAGTTAAGAGAAGAGAGATTCAGGCCGTCGATTTATAATGGTTTGGTCTTTCTTAACCTACATCCACTCCTCAATCCACGCTCGAGATTTTGAATCCACTAATCTCCTTACTTCCGGGGGAAGGAAAGCTTTTGTGCAATTCCCCTTGTTTTACGAGATCACAATAAACCTTTATATCCATTATTTTTTCACGGGCTCAACTCGCAACCTTTACAACCTTTTCATAGGTTCAACTAACAAACATTTACCACCTCTTGTTTTTGTGGGCTAGACTAGGAAATCTTACACCTCTCTAATTTTTACGGGATCAACTAGATAACCTATACCACTTCTAGCTTTTATGGGCTAAACTAGAGAACCTACAACAACCCTTGAAGCAAGCATATTTGCTTGTTACAAAGTGTGCCCAAGCAACAACAATAAGTTCACACCAACCTAAATGATATTGTAAGCGTTAAGAACAAGAGTGAGTGTAGAAGAGAGTGTACAAGTAATAAGAGCAAAATAGTAGCAATGTTTATTCAAGGCTTCTATTTATGATTCTCTCTTCTTGTGTCTTCTTCTTCTGTAGTGTAGGGCTATTTATAGCCAAAGCATGTCCACTTGGCTGTTGTAAAGGGCAAAAAGACATTGTGCAATGATAACTAGCCGTTGTGGAAAGTTTTCAACTTTCAATTTTTTTGTCAGAGGGCATTTGCGTGCATAACACATTACTTGCTTGCGCAAATGCAGAGTTGCGTGCTTAACTTGTAAAGTAAGGTGCACAACCTTTGATTTTTGCATTTTTGAGTCTTCTTGCGTGCATAACTTGCATCACCCGCCCTGTCGATTGACTTTTCAACTTCTCCCATGGACATTCGTCTTCTTCTTATGCAATTTTTTCTTCCATGGACTCTAAACATCTATCATGGATGTTTTGTTGTCATCATCATCAAAACTGGGTTCAACAATCTTCACATCATGGCTTCTTAAACATTTCAAGTTATTCAATGTAAATTTCTTCTTGCAATACTCCATTAAGGAAGGTTGACTTCACATCCAATTGATAAATTTTCCACCCCTTTTGGGCAGCTAAAGTCAGTAACAATCTAACGGTGTCTAAGCTGGATAGGGCATAAACATTTCTGCAAAATTAATCCCATATTGTTGTTTATAGCCCCTTTACAACCAATCTGACCTTTATTTCATTCATATAACTGTCGGCATTCAGCCTGACTCTGTAAACCCATTTTAATCCAATCACATTTTGTGATTTGTTCTAGCAACTAGAGACCAAGTTCCATTCTTCTCAATCATGTTAATTTCCTCCTGTATAGCGTATCTCCACTCTTCGCTCCTAGCAGCTTCAAAATATGTTGTCGGCTTTACCATCACAACATTGCAACTAGAATATACATCAGCTAGTGATCTTATTCCTCTCACAGGTGTATGATCAAATGAATCATGATCCAACATATGTTCTTCATCTTGATCACCATCTTTTTCATTGTCAATGTCAGAAAATAGGGGCTATGAGGATTTGGCTTATGTATGATCCTATGCCTTTTCAGGTTCAGGTACTAGTGGAAACAACTCAGTTAATACACTGTAGAGTGGATTTTCATGGTGGTGAGTTGTTTTGGTCTATTGTGTATAGTTATATTGATATGATTGAAAAAGGAGAGTTATGACAAGCTCTCAGCAGGATTAGACTACGCATGGGGAAGCCTTAGTTGGTATAAGGAGATTTTAATGTGATTTTAAGCAATCAAGAGAGATTAGGTAATGTTGATATCAATAGTCAAGTTGCTAAGGAGTTTAGTGATTGTTTATCTAATTGTGGCTTATTGGAACTTTATAGCTATGGGTGTTTTTATACTTGGAATAATAACCAATTGTGTGAGGATAGAATATGGAGGAGATTAGATAGATGTATGGTAAATGTTACTTGGTCAGATATGTCTGAGTTGGCCGAATATGATGTGCTACCACCAAGGATATCTGATCACTCCCCTCTAATAGTTAATTTACATCTTTCCCAATATAATGGGAAAGGAAGGCTATTTAGATTATATAATATGTGGGGGAAGCATCTGAATTTTATGTTTATTGTTCATCAAGTATGGCAACATGAGATTTCCAGTAGTGGGATGCTCAAAGTTTTGAGGAAATTAATGCTTTTAAAGAAGTTGCATAAATAGTTAAGGAAGTTGCATAAACATGAGTACTCGATTATTTCAAAGCGAGTTGTAGTTTGCAGACATTTATTAACAACCCTGCAAAAGGCATTGCTGCATGATCCTATGGATAAGCAATTACATGATGAGGAAAGGTTGTATTTACTAAGTTTCAACGTCTTAAATTCTGTAAAGAAAGTTATTTATGACAAGAAATCAAGGGAAGTGTTGGTGAGGCTCAGTGATAACAACATAAATTTTTTCTACAATTCCATGAAGGTGAAAAGGGTGAGGAATAAGGTTTCTTCCTTTGTTATGGAAGATGGAACAATAATCACGGATGTGGGGAAAATTGGCTTGTTATGGTGGAGTTTTATTCAAATTTATTAGAGACTTCTTCATAAGTACGGGAACATACGCAGTTGGATGTGTTATTAGCTGGTCCCACAACATCAGCAAAAGAAGTTGAAACACTGTGTTCTGAGGTTACTAGATTGGAAGTCAAAGAAGCACTGTGGGGAACTAGGAATGATAAAGAACTAGGAATAGATTGATTCAATAGTTTTTTCTTTAAGAAGTGTTGACATATAGTAGGGGACGAGGTGACCACGACAGTCAGTGAGTTTTTTAAAACAAGAAGGTTATTGAAGTAGGTTAATTCAACTGCACTTACTATCATTACAAAGGTCATAAACCCAGTTGGGTTAAGTGATTACTGCCTAATAGCCTGTTGTATAGTCTTATACAAGATAATTAAGAAGATCTTGGTTTCATGGTTAAGCAAGATATTGCCAAGGTTGATTAATCCAACTCAGTCAGCTTTTTTGCTAGGTAGAAACACTATGGATAATGTATTTCTAGCACATTATTTAGTCTGCAATTACGACCAGACAACCAACTCTGTCATGTGCTCTCAAAGTTGACCTTAGGAAGGCACACGACTCTGTGCTCTGGGATTTTGTTGAATAAATTTTACCAGGTATGCACTTTCTTGAGAAATTTATTAGGTGGGTTACGGCGTGTATTAGAACACCACACTTTTCAATTATAATGAAAGGTTCATTTGAAGGTTTTTTTCCCAGGAAAGAAGCGTCTGTCAATGGGATCCAATCCTACTTCTAGTGTTTGTGTTAGTTATGGAATACTTATCATGTTGCTTTGCAGTAAGGATCCCTTAGTCTTTTAAATTTCAATAGGTCTGAAAGGAACTACGCTTAAATCACTTATACTTTGCAAATGTCTTGTTTGTTTTTAGTGGTTATGAATTGAGCTCATTGGAAAGTGTATCTACAATTCTTCATCATTTTGAACAGGTGCCAGGTCTGCAGGTGAATGAAGGGAAAAATGTAATTTTCTTATGTGTTGTTGGTGTAACAGAGATGCAAAATGCTTTAATGGTGCTCAGGTTTATGAAGGGGAGATACTACTAAAATATTTATTTACGCCATTGATTTCCCTAAGGCTTACAAAGAGTCACTGCAGGGAGTTACTGGAAAGAATTACAACAAAGATCAATAACTGGACATCACATTTTTTATCTTATGCAAGCAAATTGCAACTTGTTAATTCTGTGCTTCACAGTATGCAGGTTTACTAGTGCCGTATATTTATTTTCTCAACATCTGTTATTGAGGAAATTGATAACAAATGTAGGAATTTCCTTTGGTATGGGATGGAAGTGAATAAAAATTGTGGTAGAGTATCATGGAATTGGCTTTGTAGACCTAAGGTAGAAAGGGGTCTTGGTATAAAAGACGTATATGTTTGGAATAAGCAGTTGTGGGAAAGCATATTTAGGACTCTGTGCTAGTTTAAAGCTCATTATAAGCTCAATAGGCTTCGTAGATGAAGCTAAAAAGACTAATTTTTTAGGGGGTCATTAAACCGCCAGATAGTAGTTGGAGTTGGCAGAATTTATTAAAATGAGAGATACTTTTAAGCCGTTGTTTTATTATATGACATGTAAGGATGGTGATTTCTTGTTTTGGTTTGATCCTTGGTTGCAGGGACATGTGATAAGATAAATATCCAGAGCTAAACATGGTTGATGATGATGTCCCTAAATGTGCTAGAATCAAAGATGTAAGACAGCGGGGTAGGTGGCGATTTCCTGATCCAATGGATGTGAATATGGAACAGGAATGGGAAAAAGTTAAGTAGCTACATATGGATGAAACCAAGCTCTATGCAATCACCTAGAAACATGTGGCTTCTGGAGTCTTTTCAACTAAGACTGCTTGGCAGGAACTCTAGAAGAAGTATCTACTAGTTACATAGAGCAACTTATTATGGGGTAAGGCATATGTACCGAGACATAGCTTTATTGTATACTTAGCTATTCAGAACAATCTTGCAGTAAAAGTCTAATTAATCAAATGGATGGTTGTGGTGTATGGCCTTTGTGCGCTATGCTCCTCTTATTCAAAACATGTGGATCACGTGTCCTTTGAGTGTTTAGTAACCTGTAAAGTATGGCATGGGGTGTTGAGATGTTGTCGACTTAGAAGACTTTAATTGGCTTGGAGACGAGAGATTAGCTAGTTCACTGGAGGAACCAATGGTAAAAGCCTAAGAGGTTAGGTATGGCGTGTCCTTTTTAATGCTAATGTTTATTGGATATGGATGGAACGAAATGAGGTGGTATTCAAGGGGGAAACATTTAATATGGACTGTTTAATATGGAGAATTTTGAATAGTGTGCGAGATAGATTTAGTGAGGCTAACAGTTGGTTATAAATATAGCAATTATACTTAGGAATTCAGTTTTTTTGTGTTCTGCCATTTGTAGCCTTGTATAGGATGGGTGATTCCCAACATTGTGGCTATCTTATCTCTCGAACAACATGGTGAGTTTTGGGCTCGATGGGAGAGCCACGATGTTAAAAGATTGAATATTTTCATCGTGAATGTATAAAAAGGACTATATAGGTTGGTTTTTTTGGTTTAGTTCTTATACTATTGTATAAATATTTTGGGCAGTAAAAGTAACTATATTCGGCCAAAAAAATGTTAGAAAAATTAGAATTTTCACCTTCATGAACTTCTGGATTTTCTGCATTTCTGTGTTTCCCTTCAATTTTTGATCAAAAATAGCAATAGAACTTTTCCAATCCCACAATAAGTTCTCGTGAAACTTCACATCTCTACTAATTACTATTTTTCCTTCATTCATATTTTACAATCTATAGCCTTTCACCAAGATCTCATAGCCAAAAAAGATTCCACAGTAGCCTTCTCATCAAGCTTACTTCTTTTTGCATAAAGTATATATGCACACAACAAAGACTTGTAAGTGTTTGATAGGTGGCTTGATATTAAACTAGACTCCATATGGTGTTCTTCTCTTCACAACTCTTGCAGGAAGTCTATTGAATAAGTAAATTGAAGTGTTTATTACCTCAGTCCAAAACTTATTTGGTAATTTCTTCTCTAAGAGCAGGGATTGGCTGTCTCCATAAGTGTTCTATTTTTCCTTTCACTTATACCATTCTGTTGTGGAGTGCAAGTAATTGTGGACCGATGTTCAATCCCATCATCTTCACAAAATTGGCTAAATTTATTTGAGGTGTATTTAGTTCCATTATCAGACCTGATAACCTTCAAGTTACATTCACTATGGTTTTCCACCATGGACTTCCATTTCCTGAAAGTGTCTACAACTTCTGACTTCTTCTTCAGGAAATACACCCAACAATATCTTATATAATCATCAATGAACAATAAGAAAAACCTGCTACCATTCAAGGAATGAGTCTTCATTAGTCCATATGCAGTCTTATGAACCCATTGAAGCTTCTCTGATGCTCTCTAGGAATGATTTTTAGGAAAGGGAAATTTTCTTTGTTTTCCCAATTGATAGGCTTCACACACTGGTTTTAGCTTCAATCATTGGCATATTAGCCACCATTTCACTTTGCTACAAATACTTTAGTGTTACATGATTATAGTGACACAATATTTTATGCCATAATGCATTATCATCAACAACAAATGGATAAGCAAACAATTCTTTTTCTTTCCAACTCAAATAATGCTCGTTTCTCTCATGGCAACATAAAGTAATTCACAACTAATAGCATCATAAATCACACAAGCTTTGTCTTTAAAAACGGATGAATAATTATTCTCTAATAATTGACCAACACTGAGCAATTTTTGATGAATTTCAGGCACTAACAACACAACAGGAATCAGTTTTGTACCAATTAATATGTCAATGACAACAACTCCTTTTCCTTTAACGTAAATGAACTCTCCATTTCTAATTCTGACTTTGAAGCTATATAATCTATCCAGAGTTTTGAAAAAGTTGGAATTAGATGTCATATGGTGTGTACAGCCACTGTCAATAAGCCATGTTTCATTGCTACAATTTGTTGCCTAGCATGAAGCAAAAAGCAATTGTTTTTCTTGCTTGTGTTAGTTCCCTACAACTTGAGCTTGTTGTCCTTGAGTTTGCTTTGAAGGTTTTTTCTTAAAAACCCTCTATACATGCCTCTTTTGATTGCAGGTATTACACTTCACATTCGGTCTATACTAACAATACCTTTCGAGGTGATTCTCTTACAATGTCAACAAGGAGGATAATTCTTGTTTTCTCCATCCTTGTTGTTATGTGCTTCTTGTTTTTTCTCGTTTGAGTTCTTATTTATATTTTTTCCTCCACCAACATGACATCTAAAACTGATGAGTGTAAACAACTAAGGGCTCTAAAGTTTTTTATAGTGATCTAATCATGCTCCTTTATCTACTACAAGGTTGGATTTTTAGGTAGAGGAGGTGTCACTCTAGTTGTTCCTTCTATCATATCCCATAATCCATATGGCTTAAGAAAAGTCTTGATCTTAATAGACCAACTATGGCAGTTTTCAACATCAAACACAGGAGCTGATGGTGCTATAATGGATTTTCCATTGTTAAAAGTTGTCATCTCTTACACTCAAGTTAGTGTTTAGGCTAGTGTTTAAGTTTCCCCTTTATCTTTCTCTCTTACTCTCTTCACGTTGTTCACAGGCTCCTTAAGAAATACTGCTCTAATACCATCTTAGTAGATTAGAAGAACCTAGAACATGAACAAAGAAGAAGCTAAAAAATTGCAGAGAGAGTTTTGGTGATGGTGTAAACGTCACACACACAGAGCTAATATGTTTTTCATTAACTTGTTTCACCAACATAACAAGTTAAAAATATAAAAGAGTATGGCTCATCATACTTGATTACTTATTGCCACACATTTAAACATTGCTATCATCAACTAAAACAAACTAAACAATAACTAAGTTTTGTTCTAGTTACAACAACCAAAAAGGATAACAAAAAGCTAATTTCTATTTGGAATTCAACTGCATAGAAGTCATGACTTCAACAAAAATTATCTTAATGGTGACATGAAATTTGATTTTGAAAATTGAAACAACTAATTTAAATCAGAGCACTTATCATGATTTTGAAGAATAAAACTCCAAAAATCTACATATTATCTCATTATGATTTGTTTTTTCAACTAATACACAAAGTTTAGAACATCTATAGATGAATATGCTTTATTTATTTCTCATAGATTGCACATTATAGAAAGAAGCCCATCAAATCCTTCCTTCACCATCTCATCTCTAATGTATTTGTGTATTCAAGGAAGTCACCACTTCCTTTGTAGAGATTTTGCTTATTTTTCATATAATCAATCTCAAGTTTCTTTTTAATATGTCATTTTTTACAAGTTGTTATTGTTTTAAATTGTTCTACAATGTAAACTTCTATTAATAAAACAATTCAATATTATTTTTCTTATTGAAGGGTTAATTCTAATTTGAACAATAATCATCTAGATTATTGCCAACAGAAAAAGCAGGTATATCTATTGTCATTATAGTTTGAAGATTGCCATTATTTTTATTATTAGCAGTACATTTCAGGTTTTATTTTTGATTTGTAATATTGTTATCATTCTTATTGGTTAATCTGACTAAAAGAAATTTTCACTCTCTTTTGTTATTTTTGTAGTTTATTCACCAGGTTTTATTCTAATATTTCATGATTTTTACAACTATGATATTGATACCGAAAAATTTAATGAGTTCTTCATGAAGTTCACACAGATCAATTTTTTCATTTAGCTGATTTAAAGTTTTCCATTTACTCTTCCTAATTTATTTCTTGAAGCAATTTAATTTGGTAAACAATTTGGGAATATTTTTTCACAATTTTGTAGAATCATCAATCAATATGGTTGGAGCAATACTCTTATTTTATTGGTACAAATAGATAACAGGAGAATGGAATGAACCAATACTGACTTTCTAATTTTCAAGTGTGTGCAATCTGCTTCAGCAACTTCTACCCCAAATTAAGTGGCCAATGTGAATAACTGTAGCAGCATCGAGAAAAAGACATCGATATTACAGTTTACAAAATTAGTTCTCCAATTTTTTAACTTCCTTATATTGGACATTCACAATTGTTCTTGGCAGTTTTCTATATAATTTTTTTTAATAAAAGCATGAGTCTTAGTAATTAATTACCGCAATAGGGACATCTCAACTAGGTTGACACTTCTCCTGTGACTTTTTCATTTTCGTGAGCTCAAATTTATTAATGAAAAAGAAAATAGATAGAAAGTTTTGTTACAACCCAAAGTAGGGCAAAAAGCCAATACAAAAAGCACTATCCGCTACTAAACCAAGTAGAACCTCTCAACTCTATTTAAGTCGCCATAAATAAGTGAACCGTAAAAACTAGGGAAAGAGGGCCACCATTCCATGCTCACAAGAGACCTACCATGGTTCGTAAGCTTGTCCGCAACAACATTGCCTTCTCCAAGGATATGGGATATGACGACGCGAATATTAGACAATAGTTGCAAGCAATCTAACCAATCAATGTAAACCTGCTAAAGTACTGAAGTGAATCGATTCTTTAGAAGCTGTACCATATAAATAGAGTCACTCTCTATCCACAAATTGTGCCAACCCATTTCCCAAGCTTTCATTATTGCCAAAATTGCAACAATGAGCTCTAGGATTGCAGAAAAAGCAGGAACCCCTATAGGAGAAGCAAAATAGCTTGTAGGAAAACCTCTAGGATTGCATAAAATGCCTCTTGCACCAGAAGTAGATTCACATGATGAACCATCAGTGCTTACTTTCATCCAATTTGTCGGGGAAGGCTGCCATCTAACTGAGAGTATAATAGGCACCTTAGATGGCCTCCCTTGGAGGTTCAGCTTACGTAGGAAGTAGATATTAGAAAGTTTGTTATTCATAGAGCCGACCTGAAAATAATTTGCCTCTTTAATATCACTCCAAACGTGCCTGAAGAAAATATGACCACAAGGCTGGGTCCCTTTAAAAATTGCATCGTTTCTAGTCTTCCAAAGTAACCAAACCATGGTGACTAAGGCAACTCTCCAATAAGCACGAATTTGGGTGCTGAAAGTCAATATGGCAGCATTTTAAAAAAGATCTACAACAAAAGTATGTGACTGAAAAGAACGATCCATACCGTCTTAGCAAAACTACATTCCAATAGCAAATGATTCATGGTTTCAATATAACAACAACATAATTGGCACATAGAAACCATTACATAACCCCGACTAGCCAACATTATTTCTGTTGCTAATTTTCCATTAATAGCCTTCCAATAACTAAAGGATCGTGATGGAGGAATGGAATAAGCCCAAATAAAGCAGTGCCATAGTGAACTACTCCCATGCGGACGGGTATAATCATAGACAACCCTTGTAGAAACTTTCCCATCCATGCTAGGAACTCAGAACAATTGATCTTCATTATTAGGAAGAACCTTTACCTTGTCTATACGATCAACCAATGTTGGAAAAGTAATTCGCAAGTGCCATGGTATTCTCCACTCTCCATTTGCTCTGAAATCATTCACACTCCTCTCGATGTAGTTCGTCACATAAAGTTGGTCCATAATAGTGTGAACAAGCTATCTCCCATGCCAAAAACTGACATTGCTATTCTCACCAACCAGGCAGAAAGAGTCCTTTAACATGTTGGAGAAATGAGTACGGATCGAGGACCAAATGGAGGAGTTCACATAAACTGCTTAGGAAGCCCTTTATTATTCAAAAATCATCATCTAAAAATAGAGCTTGGGAAAGACTAGCCCTCAAAGATATTCCAAGCAAATTTGCTCAAAAGAGCTTCATTAAGTGCCTTTAGATTTTTAATACCTAAGCCTTCTTCCTTGATAGGGTTGCAACAAATATTCCAAGGCGCCGACACTAACTTGTTTGGAACAGTTGAGCCTGCGCACATAAATTTTTGATATGTTTCTCCATGTACCTAAGCAGATTAACATGCCATTGATATACACCGAAAGAATGTAAGAAAAAGTCTATTATGTCTGAATTAATCAGACAAGCTCTCCCTGCTTAAGACATCAAATCACCTTTCCATTTAGAAAATTTTGAAATAATCTTGTCAACAATACATTGAAGCCACTATCTCCTCGGAGCACCGACAAAAATAGGAACACCCAAATAAATAACTGGCCACTGTCTCCTCATATTAGACTTATCTTTCAGCTGTTGTTTTCAATGAAAAAGAATAGCACTCCTAAAGAATATACTAGACTTGTCCAACTGACCTTTTACCCAGACAACTGTCTATAAGACTCGAACAACCAATTGAGAACATTAATATTGCATTTTGTACCTTTTCAAAATACCAAGACATGATCGACATAGAACAAATGAGAATGGAAAGCAAACTGACCGTAAGTGATAGGCACAAGAGAACTAGAGTCAATCATTGAAGATATCTTTCGACTGAGGAAATCCTCTGTAAAGCAATATAAGAGATGGGATAGAGGGTCCCCTTGTCTGACTCCTCAAGAAACAAAAATGTGACCACAAAGGGAGCCATTGAAGATTACTGAGAGGCAAGCATATTAAAAAATCTCCTTAAACCACTACCAAAATTTGCTATCAAAACCAAAAGCAGATATGACCTCCATTATGAAGTCCCACTCAATTGTATCAAAAGCTTTCCTATTATCAACCTTCAAAGCCATGTTGCCACCAAAATAACTCTTTTCAAGAAAATTTATGCCCTTCGAAGCTATCACAATGCAATCTGATGTACTATGATTTTTGAGAAAGCCAAACTAATTTGGCAAAATAATCCGAGTGCCAATCACCGCCAGCTGATCAGCTAAAATTTTAGTTACAATCTTGAAGACAAAATTGCTTAAACCAATAGGGAAAAAGGTTGAAATTTGAGTTTAACAGCTATGTATCCATGACCAAAAAAAATAATGGATAGCCGCACATACCTCGTTATGAACAATGTCCCAAAAAGCTTTGAAAAATAAACTTGTAAAGCCGTCTGGACCCAAAGTGCTATCAGCGTCCATGGAAAAAACCATCAACTAAATCTCATCAGGGGTAGAAGGACGCATCAAGTTGTTGCTATCTTCAGAGGTCACCAAAGTAGGGATAGTATCACGCACTAAGGAAAAGCCATTGCCTTGACTCTCCTCAAATAAAAATAAATTCACAAAATAAGAGACAACATGAGCTTGGGGACTATCATGATCATGAGATAGCTGAACATCAATAACCTGTTCACTGATCATGCTCTTAACCCTGCGACGAGCTACAATACCATAGTAGAAAGCCGAATTCCTATCCCCACTCTCAAACCAACAAATTCTGCTTTTGCTCTTAAGGAAAAATTCATTTTGAGCAAGAAAAGTCTCCAGTTTTTCATGGGCATCTAGCTTCTGCTTATAGAGAGTCTCTGAGAATCCATTAGTAGCAATGGCCTCCTCAGTTATCATCAAACCATTCTGGGAAGCGACAATGTTTTGATCCACATTCCCAAATACACTTTTATTCCACATCTTTAAATTGAGCTGTCAATTGTGAAGCTTCTTACACAAAACTTGCTTAGGATTTCCCGTGTAAGAAAGTAAATTCTAATTGGCTCCAATGAAATTCCTTAGCCCCGGATGAGACAACCACATTACTTGAAATTTGAAAGCAAAATGACCTGTGACTGGCTCTTAACATAGGAGAGAAATAAAAGGTAATGGTCTGAATGATGCTGAGCCAATATGGAGCAAGCAACACGAAGCCAATTAGCCAAGAAAGTAGTTGTTCCCAACACTCTGTTAAGCTTGCTTTGAGTTCTTTTTGAATTGTAATAGTCATACACCAGGTATATTTTGCTCCTTTGAATGGAATGTCAACTAGATTGTAATCTTCAATAAATGATTTAAAGTCAAAACATGGTCTTAAAGAAAGAGGCCTACCCGTATTCTCATGAGAACCTAAGACCGCATTAAAATCTCCAACAAGAAACCAATTTGCAGGCATCGAAGCAACCATGCTCTGAAGAGCCTCCCATAAGTATGTCATGTGATTACGCCAAACACTAGCATACATAAAAGTAGCTCTATGAAAGCAGTTTTGAAACAAAAAATCAATAAAAATATACTGTTCACCAATAATAAAATCAAACACAATAAAATCTCTACGCCAAAGCATCGAAAGAGAAAGCAAAGGCTTAGAGTTCATCGCTACATGCTCTATGTTAATCGATTCCTAAAATCTACTGGAAATGGAATGAAAATTCACCATTGGCTCAGCCAAACCTAGCATATCCGAAATGTGAAGAGAACAAAAATTCCTGAGATTCCATTGCATCTCTACATTCCCCAGGCATCTACAATTCTAGAAAAATATTTTCATTAGGTCAAACGGGGTGGAGGCCAAAAAATAAGCTAATCCATTTCAAACATAGAATTACCCAGTTGAGGGCTTCGATTTTCTCGAAGCTCATTGTTTCTCACGACTCTACTATTCCACGCTGCCAACGCCATGTTTAAGCCACCCAGCCCCCTGTCGGCTGATGACTTTTACTTCAATCCTAAAGACATGTTTGCTATGCTATCTTCTAGATCGGACAAGCCAACCACCAGTTCCCCAATCCATGAACCACGGCTTGACCAATGAGCCATCTCTCCTCCATGATTGATCAACGACACAAATGTTGCTGCAATTCGCAATGTCATTCACGCCCCAACCAATGTTGAGTCTCCCATCTCGCCTCCTTCCTACCAAGGTGGTTTTATTTTAGTCACTGTTTCATAGGATATTTATAATCAAAGGGTTCAGGCTTTCTAGAGCTTTTTAATTGGTAGACTTGTTCTTTCCAAGGGGGATTCCTTATGGCTTCATGACAATTTGAAGGAGAAGCTTAAGTCTTTGTGGGGTCTAAAAATACATTGGAAGATTATTTCCCTTGGTAAGGGCTATTATCATGTGTTCTTGAATTCTACGGAACACCAAAAATTGGTTTCGAGTAAAGGAGCTCTTAATCTTAAACCTGGGATTTTTAGGCTTAAACCATGAGTTCTGGGGTTTCATCCAGAAGTGCAAAATTCCACCTCGGCACAGATTTGGATTCGGTTATATAAATTGCCTAGGGAATTTTGGCATCCTAAACTACTTGTAGAAATAAATTGAGAAATTGGAGTTTGATGAACACATATTCATACGTATTTATGTTCATCAATTCATATTGTTTTGAATACAAATTGAGTGTTTGTCATTAGTTTTTGTACTTCTACGCTTTCTATTGTGTTTTTCAAGTTAATTGATGATGTCTTGATGAAAACAAGTCGAAACGGGGCTTGAACGATGATATTTGAGGCATTGAGAGTGAGACACGGCCTTAGAATGATGAAACACGCCCGTGGGAATCTTGAGGAAGCAAATT
>CAODLS010478887.1:0-16616 GCA_948243855.1 Flueggea neowawraea | reverse complement strand
TTTATTTTGACTTCATGCGAAGCTTTCGGTCAGAGTTTGATGACTTATTTTCAGAAGAACTCATTTCAGCAATTGAAATTGGACTTGGAGCATCAGGAGAACTTAAGTATCCATCTTTCTCAAAGAGTATGGGGTGGAGGTATCCTGGCATCGGTGAGTTTCAGGTATCCATTTTAGTTAAGTACCTGAGATACGCGTATTAAATTCTTTCTTTGTTATCGCTTTCAAGTTAGGCTGTTGATCCTGTCTTTTGGCAGAGAGAAAATGCTCATCACTTTCTTATTTACATCTTGTTCTAACATAATTATGCTTTCAGCAATGAAAAATGTTGATATTGCATGTAAGTTTGAATTGATTGAAAACTAATGCCGATATAGAAAAAAGAGAGTGCTTGTTTGGTTTTCTTGTAGTGATTAATCCACCTGAGTCTTAAATTCTGGAAGATTAACGAAAGCAGTCTGTTGAATCATCACAGACACGTAACTTGTGGTTTTCTTATCATTCTCAAAATTTTATATATTCTTTGTCAGAAACCTCCTTATCAATAAACTCCAGGAAGGTGTTTTTGGCAGGGCCTCTTGCTGCCTATTTTTATCTCTCTTATTTTTCATTCTTTAGTTGTTGCCATAGAAAAAGGGTTAGGGCAATGAAAATCAAAAGATAGCTGGATAGGATAGATTGTAGTTGGTATAATAAAGATAAGTAAGATTTAAAGAAACTTGTGTAATCTAATTTTAAATAATACAAGTAAAAAACGAACATTTTTGCTTCTTTCAAGAATGCTATCTATACGAGGTTGGATAAATCCTAAGTATCGACTGAAATCTTATCTAGACATCCAAATAAAAGACATTGACAACAATCTTAAATGAACTTGGAAAAGAAAAATAAACAAAGTGCTTGGATATTGTTTTTCAAGCTTGATGCTGGATCTTTTTGATTTCTTAAAATTGTGATGCATTATTGATGTGTGTGTGTGTTTCAAATATTTGAAATTTTGTATTGGAAACTTGAATTTGGTTGAATGCTTGATTGAAAGAGGTTTTTGATTTGATGAGCTAGTCAAAGATTATTGCTTGAGTTTTCTTTGTTGCTAAGTTTTGCTGAATTGTTCTCAATGTATTAATAAATAGCATACATGCACTGCTAGTGCAGATGCCAAATATACAAGTATTTAAATAATTTTTGTGTAAAACGTTTCTATTTCTCCATTCTGTCATTTTTTTTCAGTTATTCTTTACAAGTCATCTTAATTATGCCCATAATTTATTGGGAATGATAAAAATTTACAGTTATTCTAAGTCTTACATTTTTATTTGTAAACATGACTGAGAGCAAGGTCTCTTGATTTGATGTTTATTGCATGCTGCATTTGTGTGTACATTAATTCTTTCTGCACAGTTATTGATCTATCTCCCATTGCATTTTTTTTGAAGATTCTTTTTTGCACCAATATCCTTCTGCTAAAGTCAAACCATTGGTTTCTATACAGTGCTATGATAAATATTTACAGCAAAGTTTATGTACAGCAGCTAAGTTGCGCGGGCATTCATTTTGGGCCAGGGGACCTGATAATGCAGGCCATTATAATTCTCGGCCTCATGAAACAGGTTTCTTCTGTGAACGAGGTGATTACGATAGCTACTATGGGCGATTTTTCCTTCAATGGTACACCCAATCCCTGATAGATCATGCTGATAATGTTCTGTCTCTGGCACGCTTTGCATTTGATGATACAAGGATTGTTGTTAAGGTACAGCCCTCTTTCACCAGTGTAAATCTCAATAACAGTGTGGTGGTGGGGCTGTGATGTGCTTTTGAAAGAAACAACGTCTTGGCCACTATTGGCTGTAAAATAGCAAGCAAAATCACTTCCCATCATCACTACCCTCCTCGTCATTCTACCATAATTTTTGTCTTATGAGGCGATTGCTTTGATAAGAGATGGGCTTGCCATTTTCATGGTATCAGTGATTATATATCCATTGGAAACCACGAAATGGGAAAATAATTTTTTCTTATTCTTTTTGTACTACTCTGGAAATTGGTGTTGGTTGTGCTGCAACTGGTTCTTAAGGGAAAGGAAGGCAGTGTAAATTAAAATATTGTTGTGCAGATTCCTGCAGTTTATTGGTGGTACAAAACTTCAAGCCATGCAGCAGAGCTGACAGCGGGATTCTACAATTCAACAAATCAGGATGGGTACTCTCCTGTTTTCAATATTTTGAAGAAACACTCGGTGACAATGAAGTTTGTGTGTACTGGATTGCAAATTCTTGGCCATGAGAATAATGAAGCACTAGCTGATCCAGAAGGCCTTAGTTGGCAGGTGGAGTGCTCTATTCTTTCCCCAGTTTATGCTTTCTTTGTAGCCTTTGGTTAATTTTTGATCTAACCATTTGACATTTTTGGTGTCAAATGTTGTCCAGAGGCATATAATGGTTCTGTTTTGATTTTTGTATAAAATGTCTCCCCAAGTAAGATTCAATGGGGTTTTGTTTCTTTCCTTAGGTCTTGAATTCAATTTGGGACCGGGGTTAACTGTGGCTGGAGTAAATGTTTTATCATGTTTTGATCGAGAGGGATATATGAGAGTAGTTGATGTTGCAAAACCAAAGAATGACCCTGATCGCCATCATTTCTCGTTCTTTGTATAACAACAGCGGTCACCTTTAAAAGGAACAATTTGCTTCCCAGAGTTGGATTATTTCATCAAGTGCATCCATGGTAAGATCTCTGCAAACCTCCTAATTGTTTTTAGTTGAAATTAGAGTGTAGAGAATTTTGGGAGGAAGCAATTTTAAAAGCATTAACATATGGTCCAGATCAGGTGCTGAAGAACATTCTCAGTTATTGACCAAACTGAACCATTTAATTTCTGAAAACGCTCTTCCAAAACCACAAACTTTCTTTCCTCATTCACTCATTTCAAATCAGTTTCAATGGGTTGTTGCTTTTGGTGGTTTGGATAGTCTTTTGTGCAGACCTATTAGACAGCAGATGATATCCACATAGATACCTTTTAAACATAGATTTTCTCTTTACTGATTGTTCTGGTTTTGAAATTTCTACTTGTGAACTTATATTCTCTCGTTACATTCACAAATTCCTCCTTTTTCTGCTCTCTTCATATGTTTCTGCAGATAATATAATTTGCTTCACGGGTTATTCTTCAATCTTGGGTAATGTTTATTTGTTATATCTTGGCAGGAGAAATATCTGGTGATCTAGTACCTTGACTGGGTCAGAAAATTTTCGTCATCCTTCTTCCAAAGGAATCATAATGTTGGTGTGTGGAATATTTTGTACTCGTAAATCGTATGAGCTATTCCATAAAATTTATGTAGATCATATTGGTGTTTTAGGTTTTCTTTATATAGATGTTCTGGTGTGTAGTTAACATTTGGTTGCGCCGTCTTACGTCTAGGGCTGTAAATGAGTCGAGCTGGCTCTGATCAGCATTCGGTTTGATAAAAGTTCGTGACTGACTCGGCTCGATAATAAACGAGCCGAGTTTGAACAAAATTTTAAAGTCAAAATAATAAACGAGCCGAATTTGAATACTTATAAGTTCGACTCGAAAAGCTCGCAAACTGATTTGTTTGTGTGTTCATAAGCAAATTCGTGAACAAACTCACGACAAAATTTGAATAATGGGCTTGTGAACAAGTTTGTTAGTAGGTTCATGAATGGGTTTGATATTAAGTTCATGAATAAACTTGAATTTAGATTTGTTGTATAAGAGTATTCACTAAAATTGTGAATTTCAAATTCTACTTTTATATTATGAAAATGTAGCATGCACAATTTTATTTATTATGTGTAATTTTAAGTTTTTTTTATCATTTAACAATTTACTTACTATATTTAATTTGAACAACTCAACTAAGAAAAAACAGTGCACTAATGTAGTTTGTATAAATTGCAATCTTATGCAATATAAATACTCTTATAATTTATATATAAACATACATTTTTCTAATTTGAGCAGACTTTGAATACAAATAAAAGCTCGAACTTGTTAAAATTATATGATCCATGCCTAAACATTTTAAAACTCGGCTCGGCTGGTTTATACCCAACACATGGACGTTTCCCACCAAAACTCCGAGAAAATGCAAACAGAAGCTGGATTTTTGACGTATCCATATAATCTTTTGTTTTTTCCCCCTCAGTTCTGTTTAAAATTTGGAGCCGTTTTTCCTTTTGTTTTTCTTTCTTTTATAAATTAGGTTTCCAAGGTATGCGCCAACAATTTGCATCTCTTCTTGGGGAGGTCTCGGATTGACAGCTTGGTGTGATTTAGAAGTTATATACTGTTTTTCCTTTTGTTTTTCTTTCTTTTTTAAATTAGGTTTCCAATGTATACCCTTTTGCCAAAATTTGCGCTTGCAAATGCCTTATAATTTTATTGTTTACAAGGGTCTAATCTCACAACCTTCATTTCTACATCCTTCATTTCTACATCTCATCTGAAACACTTGCACTTGAACCAGCGACCTCAAGGTGAAGAATGATTGTGTTAAAATGCAACTAGTTTTAGCAGCAAATCCTCTCAAACCAAAGTCAATGGAGATGATGTCATGCTAATCAAAAGAGATTAAAAGGCTTCAAATTAATAGGAAGATTGGAGCTCAACATCTAATTGCAGCAAGCCACAACACGAACAAATTCACGGCGAATCAGCTTTCGTCTTGCAGGATTGGAGGTGAAATGTGCAGTTGCTAGGTAAATGCCTCCAGATTCATCTTCATTCAATTATCTAGCTCAGGTCATAAGAGATTGGTGCTACTATGTATCAAACAGTTCGAAGAGAAGGTATCAAAGTACCAATTGCATCCTAGAGTGACACTGACACAAGAGCTCTCAACTTTGAGAATCACAGTATTGGGGAAATTCACATTGGCATGGACCTCTCCGTATCTGCAAGATGGCAATGTTCAGTTAGAATGTTAGCGCTGTAGACAAATTAACTAGAAACTGAGTTAAATTAAATGAAAATATAATTGGAAAGACCCTATACAATTTAACAGAGTTCAAAAGCATCTGCTCCTATTTGTATTAGCATTCAAATACTAGAGGATTATATAAGGAACAAACAACTACATCTTGATTCCAACTAGGTAATGTCAGCTCATAAACCTTTGATCCCATTATCTGTCAAATACAAGCTATTTCCAAAACATTGGTGTTCTAATCTTAGGTCCCTTTATTCTCTCCCACTCATACTCTCAAAACCTACTCAGGATTTGAATCATCTTCATGCAATCATTTATTTTTTTCAATTTTCTTTTCCCTCTTTTTCTTTCACATATAATGATCATTATCGATCCCTGATAAGTGATTTTTTTTTTCTTTGAATGTATTGTTTGCTATAACTAAAATGCTAGTGGACCATTTTTGTCAAACCTGATTTGACCTGGCCAGTCAAACTGGATTATATACATGCAACATTTAGCTCTCATTTTAAGCCCAATTCAATCGTGTTATGACCAAATTAAAAGAAGTAACAATTCAATTGTTGTTTTTTACTTCGACAAGACAACAATTCATTCACCACCAGAAAATGAAGCGGGAAAACAGTTTAAAAGGAACAAAACCAGCTTCAATTGTTGTTTTGAAGATATTCAAGTTACAAATGAACTTGATACACTAAAAGAAAAAGCAGTTCGCAAAAATTGTATATCAGTGACATACTAGACTTCCATATTAAATCAACAAATGAAATGTCACCCTTCCAGTTGCAGTTGAGATGTCGATATTTCTCTGGCAAAATCGATTAAATCAATTACACTATAAAAGAAAAAAAACATGTGAGCTCACAAATGATCAAGGACTAAGTGATCCTTGTCACCTAGTTGTAATTTTTTTAAACAGTTAAGTTTACCTTTAAGTTCGAACAATTCAACCATTTTTCGCAGTATGTCAACTGCATGAAGATGCATTTGAAAAAGTGAAAGTGAGGATGATAAAAAAAAAAGGAAAACCAGAAGAGGAGAAGCTCACATTTCTATTTAGTGGAGATGAGCAAAGATTGTTCTATGTGAGAATTAAATAAATTGTTCTATCAATGAAAGAAAGACTATTATTCCTAGTGAACTTGAAAAAGGACACTTTCAAGAGAACAAACAGATATCTTAGATCATTTTTCTGGAAGAAAATTTAAGTTATTACAGGGTTTGAACAAAGAACCAAGATTTTTACTAGTTAATTAGACAATACAAGACTGGCTAGTTTCTAGATGCTTTGAACTTCGTAGGTTAACAATTTTCAAGATTTCAGAGAAATTATGACAACAGAGACCATTTCAAGTTTGGACCAGAAGAAAAAAACAAAATAGAGAACAGTCACAAGAGAGTGTAAATATTGGTGTTTCATTACTTGCAGTGTCTTCAATAAAGTTTGTAATATCTGGTTCTTTCCTAATTGCATAACAACTTTTATCACAGCCATAGTTTCTATGATCGCATGCATTTTATTTGGGCATAATATTGGAAAGGTTCTAATAAGATTTGACATAGAACATAATATTAGAAATTGTAAAGCTTACTCAGTGCAATTGAACAAATAGAACCAGGAAACTTTACTACCACACACCTTGCGAAGTGTGAATGATACCCTTCTTGTGCCCCTTCTGATCACACTGCCATTCACCATGTCAATCTGCAATCCAAGTCCAAAAAACAATAAAGCTTCATTTTGTGGGAAACTATGATGCTAAATCAAATACAGGAGCAATTGCTTGCCCAAAAACACATGATAGATCAAAGGAAAAAAAAGAAACAAATGGATTTTAGAATACATCAAAAAAAGAAGCAAATGGATTTTAGAATACATCATTGGAGTAAGATTTTATTTATTGAACGAGCTAATGTATTACGATGTCAGTTTAAACCCACTGCCTTCTGTTCAGCTAATAGATAGATTTTAGTCACTATCCTATGGGCAACAATGCTCTACCTTTAAGAGAAATATGTATGCATAATGGAACGAGTTAAAATTATTATAAAAATGGCATACCTTGTGGTGAGGAATATAATGTTGCCATGCATAGCGTGCTTCCCCAGATAACAACAGCATAGATCGAGGAGGAAGATAGACAGCCCTCCTTGCTAATTGTGAGCAACGAACAGGGTTATCAACATTCATATCTGATTTGTGGTATTCTGCAAACCACCAAAGTATCTCCTGAATTCCATGATGCAAGGCCCTGCTAATGAAATGATAAATATTAATCCTTCAAATGCTGAATGGGTGTCTATGTGGGGAGATAAACCCACCCCAGGAGGATATTCATTTACCTGTAATCAGACAAATAAATTAAATGCAAATTATCTTCACTATGATTAGTAACGATCAGATATCCTATGATGTTTAGACACAATATGAGTAACTTACAGTATGTCACAACATAAGAAAGATGGTATAGCACTCAATGACTGCAAATAAATGTAAAGTAGGGACAATTCAGAATATACCGTAAGTTGATCTAACACTATGGTCTCTGAATTTTCTAAGACTGTACATGACGTCATCCTTTCTACAATGGAAGAGACAAATGATGGGAATTCTCCCAAATTCTGATTTGCATCAATATTTCTTGTCTGCAATACAAAAGATAAAACTTTATGAACTTTCAATATTCTGCTCTAAATAGTCTAATTGAACCAAAAGTGACCATCAGAACAACACAACTGATACTCTGATATGTGTAATGCAAATATCAAGAACCATAATTTAACAATCAAATACAAATATATAAATACAAACGCATCACTAGTTGTGATCATTTTATGATTAGGTAATAATGTTGGTGATGATATATCAAATATTTGATCAACATAGAATATGGTTAAAATTACTATATAGCAAAGAAGTCTATAGTATCATTAATGATGCCAAACTGTTTCACTGCAGAATATTACAGAATTTGACTAGTAATTACTATTTTTTAAAATCCAGTAACTACAATGAAATTTTATGCACTTTAAAGATGTATTCAGCCATAACATTCAGGCACCTAGATCCTTTACTTCTATTTGTTTTGTTACCTGTTATCACAATTTAACTCGTAGTCATCGCTTAAAAATTTAAATTATAGCTACAGCCTTTTCGCACATCTTGTTAATTCACATAAAGAACAATAAATTGGGTTCAATCATAGAAGAATATGTGCCTAATGCACAATATTTATGCATGTGAATTCTTCGATACTTCAAAGATTCGGTATCTTCATACATAATATACTTAGCAATGGTGCATATTATGAAAATCCAAAAGTGTGTATGACTTCAATTTGAAAACCTTCCTTCCAATCAGTGTGGCAGCCAAAGAAGCAGAAACCCTATTTTTAGGGGCTTGAAGTGATCCTAATCATGAAAATCTGTTGGGCCTAAGGATATTTTCCCTGCTTCCAGTTTTCAAAGGAAATATGTATCTAGCAATAAAATTAGTTCTTTCTCATACCATGGACAGATTGCAAGTATACTTAACCAAATTACATTTAAATAATCGGGCGCAGATCTAGCATGCATCCTACAGTACAGCATATTAAAGATAAAAGGTGATTAATATCAAGTTTTTAAAAAATTAGGAGCAAGTACTTCAATACATTACTTAATAACAAAATTCATATCCGTAATGCTGAACTCTTCGTTTGGCCAGATTTTTCCAAGGTATACAATCAACCGCTGCCAGCAGTTCCTGACAAAAAAAAAAAGAATAACAATAAGAGAGTTACGTTCAATGAGACGAAAATGTGCAACAACTTCCTTAAGAATTTCATAACACGACATTTAAATGTCTGAAATTAGAAGTCTAACCATTTTCTCTTCACAACTGACAAAGTCAGGCCACGAGTAAAGTCCAGGAATGTTTAATTCTGAAGCGACTAATGCCACAGGGATACAATCAGCCACTTTATTCTAAACAAAAGTCCAAATATAGTGTCAATAACCAAAAACTTCAACGAGAGAATACAAAATTTAATGGACACCAAGCGTACTCAGTGACATTAGCATATTAACCAAGTCTTAATGCGATCCAACAACAACCCAGAACAACTAAACATTTACAGAACCTGGGAAGTTGGTTGAAGAACTGAATAACGAATGCGCAAGGAACGGCCTCCAAGGTCAGGGCAAGAACGTCCATTTAATGCCTTCATGGCAGCTTGAGCGGATTCAACTTCAAAATAAGAAACAATAACACAACCACCACTCTCATCAGCTGCATACAATCCCTTCATTTCTCCAAAGGCAACAAACACTGACCCAATTGTGTAGAAGGAGAGACCCACCGCTGGTCCACAATTGGCTACTTAGAGGTTTGGACTCAGTTGCTCCTCTGGCCCTTTTGGCCTTGTGAATCTTGGCAAACCCATGAATTGATTTCACGCGGGAAGAGAAAATCTGTGAAGGAAATAGCAGAAATGGTTGTTTTATTGGGTTGGGAAGGAGAGGACGATGAATCACGATTGGCGGCCGCTATGAGGGCAAGGGACTTTGATTGCCGCCCCCCCCCCCCCGCGCGCTCGCATCGCACCAAATTCTTCTTTTTACACTGCATATGATTCTTCGATCTTCGTTTTCCCGTCTTTTCGAGTCACTTTTTCCAATAAAACAATTATGTTAAGATTTGTTTGGTTTCATTAGATTAAGTGGTAGATGATGTGTAGTTAAAAAACAAAGGGTGTAATACATATTTGGAAGAATTATTATTTTGTTTTTATGTTGTAGTTGAATTTGTGATTAAATTATTGTATTTTAAAAAGATTCTTATTGCATTTCTGCTCTTAAACACTGTCAGTTTAAATTCAGCTAGAATTAATAGGTTTGTTCTGTTAGTTTTAGCTGAATTCAGGCTGACAACGTTTAAGAGCAAAGATGTAATATCAACTTTTTTAAAATACAGTAGCGTAATTACAAATTTGATTATAACACATAGACTACATAATGATTTCCCCTACATATTTTAAAAATGATAATGTACTAGATACATAATATGTAGTCAAACACTCAAGTTGTACAATTAGTAACTTTTGATTAAAAAAAAGAAAGAGCTTAAAACTTGTAAGGCTTGTTTGGTTGGAGGTAAGTGGATGGAGAAAGTGTTATTTCTCATAAAGTAGGTAAATTGTTTTTTTGTTGAACAAAGAAAGTTGAACTTCTTAAGAAGTCAAGTGTTTGACTTCATTTTAACCTCGAGAAGTAACTTCCTGAGGGGTCAAAAAGTCTAACTTCCCTAATAACCAACCAAGTTTTTTAAAAATATATCATCAAAATATTATTTATTTATTTTTAAAATTTTATAAATTATTTCAATAATAAATTTTGATAAATTATTTTATAAATAAATTTTTGATAAAATATTTTTATTAATAAATTTCAATTTTATATAAGTTATAAAACATATTTTATATTTTTAAGGTTTCAAAATATGTTTTATATGAAATATTTTCATTTAATTAAATAAATAAATATTTTCAAAATTTTTAAAAAATGAGTCTTCATTATAGGTTGTGTGAAAAAATAATTCTAGTTTTATTTCTCATAAGAAAAAATGTGTTATTTAATAAAAATAAATATATTTTTTCTTTAATTGTTTTATATTTTTAATTTAAATTTAATAAAAATATGGTATTATTGATTTTTTTCAACTAACTTCCCGGAAATTATAGTTTTGAACCAAGCACAATACGTTATATTTCCCAACAATTCAACATGCCAACCAAACGTATTTGTAAGTTATTCCTCATGAAGTTACTTTATGTGAAATAATTTTCTGAGAATTAACTTCTCGAGAAGTTGAACCAAACGAGTCCTAAATATAAAAATAAGTTGCAAGCATAAAATGTTTATTTCTTACTAATATGTACAGCCCACAACTTTTATTGCTTCTAGTTGTTGTTTAGTTTTTATTTGCTTTTTTTTGTTTTGGTTTTTATTTGATTTTCTACAATAGTTTTTTACTTGGTTAAAAATACTATTTAAGTTCTATTTGTTCTATTTGGTTTTCAAGTTTATAAATATATAGAATAGCATGTGTAAATAAAGAAACCAAAAGGAAACTAAATAAACACAAAGGAAACTAGTAAAAACCTTTTTGCTTTCTATTTGGTTTCTGATTTATAAATATATGGTATATACATATTAAAAAGAAACAACAAAACTAAATAAAAACATAAAAATTGATAAAATATTTATTGTTGGAGAGAGAGTCCGTACTTTTATAAAATAAATGACAAACCAGACAAGTGAAAACCTTAAATATTTCTTGTTGGAAGCCAAATGAAAACCATATGGAAGCAATGATCCTAAAATGTTGACCGTCCATAATTCAATTTTAAAGGGGGAGAGCTAGCTCTTAAGGTGGAGAGTGGGCATGCTATTCTCAAGAAAATTTAAAATATATATAATAATTAAATTCAAATATATTTGTAAATATACTCAAGAAAATTTAAAATATATTAAGTTATAATTTAATAGAAATAGTGACAAAATAGTTCATTGCACATATTACACGTATTGATAGTGCTACAACTAAGATTTGTTAACCGTTGAACAGCTAACGGTACCAGAACGACATAGTCACGCTAAAGGGATTAAATCAATCCTACGAGTTCTTATGTTCTGAAAATGTTGAATAATTATGTAAGAACCCGTTCATTTGGTCAGATTTTCGAGTAAATTTTTTTCGAATTTTATTGGAAAGAGTGTGATTACGCGAGTTAAGATGCGAGTTACTTGAGCAAAGACAGTGTTAACTCGAGTTGATGATGGAGTTACTCGAGTAAGAAAGGAATGAATTGTTCTTCCTAAGACTGGATTACTCGAGTAAGAGTGTGTTGGATCATGGGTGATCAACATTAAAGATCCTTTATATGTTTTGATGATAAACAAAATGATATTGTCAAAGCCTCACTCGAGTAACATTTGTGCCTAGTTTATTTCACTCGCGTAAGCCAATTTATCACTCTAGTAATGCACGAAGAACAAAGGAATGGCATACGAGCTGAAGCTACTCACTCGAGTAACAAGAAATGTGTCACTCGAGTAATCCATGTGCCATATCACTTGAGTAAGCAGGAAGCGTCACTCGAGTAACTAGCAGTGTCACTCGAGTAATCAATGCATCCGATCACTCGAGTAAGCAAAAGGTGTCACTCGAGTAAATCATCAACCCAGAAAGCTGCAAAGGACATAAATGTATTCCAACAGTCATATTCTCACCACCAACTGTCATATTGATTGGAATGACTATAAATACATCAAGGAAGGGTAGAAAAGCGTGGATGATCATATGGATTCAAGTTCCAATCATTTTATCATTCCCTCACTCCAAAAAATCAAATTCAGCTAAAGAGAAGATTAAGAGCATCAATCAAACAGATGTACTCCTAGCATAGAGCTTTCATTTTTTGTAAACATTTTGTATACTCTTTGAGAGTGAGAAATGTTTGTTGTAAGCCTAGAGAAAACAACATTGCAAGGTTTTAAAGGTATGAGTCGGAATCAACCTTGTCTAGGCTTTATAGGTGTGAGCCGCAATCAACCTTGTTGGCTTTAGATATATGAGCCGCAATCAACCTTGTTGGCTTTAGAGGTGTGAGCCATAATCAACCTTGGTGTAAGGTTTTGTTGGATTGAGCCAGAATCAATCTTCGAGATAGTGAAAATCCTAAGTGAGACTTAGGCAGTGGACGTATGCATGGTTGACCAAACCACTATAAATCTTGGTATTGTTTTCTCTCTTACTTCAACTCACTTCTGCTCTCCAAACTCAATCAAGGCATCCCCGAAAAAATTCTTCAACAAGTGGTATGAGAGCGGGTCTCCATTCACGAAGGCTTAATATCCTTGGAGCAAAGATCTTACATTATTAGAGATGCCAATTTTGGTACTATCTTTCCACTTTACTCAATGCATTTCATTTTTTATATATTATTTTGATTTATATAGAGGGAGAAAAGAGGTTTTAAAAATTGTTCTCAAAATCATTTTTGATAGGGGAGAAATGAAGTATTCAAAATATTTTTAAATGATGCACAAATTGTTTTTCATAGGGAGAGTGAAAATTTTAAAATGTTTGATATGATCTCCTAATTTTTTTCTAACCAATTGACAAGGATGAAATCCTTGATCAATATTGTTGTCCTTGATGTAGCGCTTAAATTCATAAAAATCTTGTCATCATAAAAAAGGGGAGATTGTTGGATCATGGGTGATCAACATTAAAGATCCTTTATGTGTTTTGATGATGCACAAAATGATATTGTCAAAGCCTCACTTGAGTAAGATGCCTATTCACTCGAGTAAGCCAATTTATCACTCGAGTAATGCGTGAAGAACAACAGAATGGGATACGAGCTGAAGCTACTCACTCGAGTAATGATGAACACATATTCATACATATTTATGTGCATCAATTCATATTGTTTTGAATACAAATTGAGTGTTTGTCATTAGTTTTGCTACTTCTACACTTTCTATTGTATTTTTCAGGTTAATTGATTATGTCTTGGCGAAATGAAGGAAAGCAAGTCGAAACGGGACTTGAACGATGATATTTGAGGCATTGGGAGTGAGACACGGCCTTGGAATGATGAAACACGCCTGTGGGAAACTTGAGGAAGCAAATCCGTTCAATACTGCACACACACGGACATGAATCTTCAGTCCACGACCATGGGAGAGTTTGTGTAACCCACTAGAACTTGACAACTGCAACACACGGACATGAATTCCATCACACGATCATAGAAGCACTTGCCATGGACACAAAGCCGTGTCCGTGTATATGAGGAGGCAAAACACGGACTGAAACGGAATTACACGGACAGATTGCCTTGGACACGGACAGAAACCGTGTTTGTGTCCTTTGTACAAGTGATGATTTGTTGGTTAAATGATGCACACGGACAGAAGATGCTTAGGCACAGCCGTGCCCGTGTCTTATTCTAGACGCCCTAAATCGCCTATTTAAGTGGGGTTTCGGCATTGATTGAGGGAGAGCGGACTTGGAGATACAAATTCATATCTTTAGAGGCCAGAGAATGTGGGAACAAAGGAGAACATCATTGGGCATCAAGAATGAAGCGATTTCGCGAAGAATTGGAGGATTCAATCATGGATTTTCCTTCTCTCTCTAGATTTCTCTTCGATCTTGTTGTTTATCTCTCAGTTATTATGAACTAATTATATTGTGTACCTAGATGTGATGAACCCTAGGCAGATTATTTGATGTTGGATTGTGTTATTTATTCAATTGATTTATGGATTGCGACTCAATTATGATTTATATTATGTATTGTTGAATTGATTGTTGCTAGCCTTTCAATTCCAATATTGTTTCGTGCATGTGCAATCGAGAGATTCTGTGTATGATAGAGCGTTCATAATTGAGAGGAGTTGTATGCAAACCTAGAGATAGGTTGACATAAATCCTCTGGATTAGGGTCAAACCTAATAGAGAAATTCATAGAGCAGAGTGTTAAAGCAACGATAGGAGTTTTAATTAGGAAGAGATTCCGGTTAATCAACCAAGTCGTTAGGCATTAGCTAACTCGAGAGAGAGGTTAATATACCTTAGGAATTTCCGCGGTCCAATTTCATGAATGATTGTTTGAATAACGAGTCCTTGTTACTTAATTCGGCGTCTAGGTACCATATTCCTATAGTTTATTCTATCTTTAATTTGCATTTGTTTAGTTTATTTGTTTCATAGATTTGAAATCATTTAATTTATCGGCTAGATAATAGAGGAAGAGTGAGTAGCTAATAATCGTAATCTCTGTGGGATACGACACTCGGTACTCAAGGGTCCGCTTGCTATAGAGGATAGGTACACTTGCCTTAGTCTTTAGGTATAAGCCTTTGACAACACCAAGTAACAAAAAAGTGTCACTCGAGTAATCCATGTGCCATATCACTTGAGTAAGCAGGAAGTGTCACTTGAGTAAGGCAGAGTTCAAGGTGTCACTCGAGTAACAAGAAATGTCATTCGAGTAATCAATGCATCCGATGACTCGAGTAAGTGAAAGGTGTCACTCGAGTAAATCATCAACCCAAAAAGCTGCAACGGACATAAATGTATTCAAACGGTCATATTCTCACCACCAACGGTCATATTGATTGGAATGACTATAAATACATCAAGGAAGAGTAGAAAAACATGGATGATAATATGGATTCAAGTCCCAATCATTTTCATCATTCCCCTCACTCCAAAATACCAAATTCAAGATAGAGAGAAGATCAAGAGCATCAATCAAACACATGTACTCCTAGCATAGTGCTTTCATTTTTTGCAAACATTTTGTATACTCTTTGAGAGTGAGAAAGGTTTGTTGTAAGCTTAGAGAAAACAACATTTTAAGGCTTTAAAGGTATAAGCCAAAATCAACCTTGTCTAGGCTTGAGATGTGTGAGCCACAATCAACCTTGTAGGCTTTAGAGGTGTATGCCACAATCAACCTTGTTGGCTTTAGAGGTGTGGGTCGCAATCAACCTTGTTGGCTTTAGAGGTGTGAGCCGCAATCAACCTTGGTGTAAGGCTTTTTTGGATTGAGCCGGAATCAATCTTCAAGATAGTGGAAATCCTAAGTGAAACTTAGGTAGTGGACGTAGGCATGGTTGGCCGAACCACTATAAATCTTGGTGTTGTTTTCTCTCTTACTTCAACTCACTTCCGCTCTCCAAACGCAACCAAGGCATTCTGAAAAACTTCTCCAACAAAGCCCGTGTTTGCATAACAATTACATGTGAGGGTTCATTGGAAGGGAAAGTTGGTTTCTGTTGATTCACGCAAATATAGTTCGGAGAGGTGATGGAGAAGAAAAATGTTGTACATGATTTTTTGTATGGAAATACCCTGGTAATCTCAATTAGAAACAAAGGGTATTTGTGAAAAAGCAAAATTGAATCTTTTAAGATACAATTTTACTTAACTTTTTGTCCTTTTCATAGTTCTATACTGAAGCAACTGATAATTAGTTTTTTATTTTCTCTGTCCATTTTCATGTGATCCAAAAAGTTGGAGAGGCTAACCTTTATTTTAACTTAATCTTGTCATTTTCTATTCCATCATCCATATTGGTTGAGATTAGGAACTTTGTATGTGAAATAGCCGGTTAACTTTGTTGTCATGCTATAAATAATATTTGTCCAACATTGCATATGTGTTGGTGCAGCTGTACACCTGAGAGGGAGAATAATTTATCTGATGGAAACAAAGTGATTGCTAGTGTAGCTGTAGCTGCTTTTACTCTTTCAATAAGGATGAAGGTGGAACTACAGGTTCGTTGGCAAAGGTTATTGAAACATATATCTATAGATGCTTTTTTTTGTTGATAGCATTCTTCTTTTGTATTGGTTAATATTCCAAAGAAAATTCGATTCACTAGAAAATGGGCTCATGATATTTTTCCATCTTTACGGAATAGGTGCTCTTCTGCCTTAAGAACTGAACTCTGTTAATTGATATGCTGTCTCTTGTTTCAGAAAAGTGTACATTCACTTGAGCAGATCATCTCTAGCAAATGGATTCAGCCGCAGGCGCTTAAATATATATTCGTCTCTCTGTACAATGTTGGTGTCATTTTGTACAGGAATAACAAA